>CAWUFW010019070.1:0-199334 GCA_963921515.1 Calotriton arnoldi
GATACAAAAGGGGATGATGGACGGAACGTTTGAGCCAATCAAACACTCACCCCCAGTCAACTGATCTGGGTTTAATCCATCATCATTCTTTAGCTCACTCCACCACCCCAGTTCAGACATGGCCATATGCAAATCAGTCTGACCCTGTGCCTCATGGGAACAGTCCAGCCCGAACTGCCAAGCCATGTCTTCCCTGGACCGGAAACAAGCATCCTAGGACCGGTTTCTGGCATTCCAGCCGTCATCAGCCAGGCTTTCTTGAATCCAGTGGCAAAGTGAGCAAGGGACCCACGTCTGGGCATACCCCCGCCAACTTAGGGTGAACAAAGCGATACAAAGGGGATGATGGACGGAACGTTTGAGCCAATCAAACACTCACCCCCAGTCAACTGATCTGGGTTTAATCCATCATCATTCTTTAGCTCACTCCACCACCCCAGTTCAGACATGGCCATATGCAAATCAGTCTGACCCTGTGCCTCATGGGAACAGTCCAGCCCGAACTGCCAAGCCATGTCTTCCCTGGACCGGAAACAAGCATCCTAGGACCGGTTTCTGGCATTCCAGCCGTCATCAGCCAGGCTTGCTTGAATCCAGTGGCAAAGTGAGCAAGGGACCCACGTCTGGGCATACCCCCGCCAACTTAGGGTGAACAAAGCGATACAAAAGGGGATGATGGACGGAACGTTTGAGCCAATCAAACACTCACCCCCAGTCAACTGATCTGGGTTTAATCCATCATCATTCTTTAGCTCACTCCACCACCCCAGTTCAGACATGGCCATATGCAAATCAGTCTGACCCTGTGCCTCATGGGAACAGTCCAGCCCGAACTGCCAAGCCATGTCTTCCCTGGACCGGAAACAAGCATCCTAGGACCGGTTTCTGGCATTCCAGCCGTCATCAGCCAGGCTTGCTTGAATCCAGTGGCAAAGTGAGCAAGGGACCCACGTCTGGGCATACCCCCGCCAACTTAGGGTGAACAAGCGATACAAAAGGGGATGATGGACGGAACGTTTGAGCCAATCAAACACTCACCCCCAGTCAACTGATCTGGGTTTAATCCATCATCATTCTTTAGCTCACTCCACCACCCCAGTTCAGACATGGCCATATGCAAATCAGTCTGACCCTGTGCCTCATGGGAACAGTCCAGCCCGAACTGCCAAGCCATGTCTTCCCTGGACCGGAAACAAGCATCCTAGGACCGGTTTCTGGCATTCCAGCCGTCATCAGCCAGGCTTGCTTGAATCCAGTGGCAAAGTGAGCAAGGGACCCACGTCTGGGCATACCCCCGCCAACTTAGGGTGAACAAAGCGATACAAAAGGGGATGATGGACGGAACGTTTGAGCCAATCAAACACTCACCCCCAGTCAACTGATCTGGGTTTAATCCATCATCATTCTTTAGCTCACTCCACCACCCCAGTTCAGACATGGCCATGATGATGGATTAAACCCAGATCAGTTGACTGGGGGTGAGTGTTTGATTGGCTCAAACGTTCCGTCCATCATCCCCTTTTGTATCGCTTTGTTCGCCCTAAGTTGGCGGGGGTATGCCCAGTCGTGGGTCCCTTGCTCACTTTGCCACTGGATTCAAGCAAACCTGGCTGATGACGGCTGGAATGCCAGAAACCGGTCCTAGGATGCTTGTTTCCGGTCCAGGGAAGACATGGCTTGGCAGTTCGTGCTGGACTGTTCCCATGAGGCACAGGGTCAGACTGATTTGCATATGGCCATGTCTGAACTGGGGTGGTGGAGTGAGCTAAAGAATGATGATGGATTAAACCCAGATCAGTTGACTGGGGGTGAGTGTTTGATTGGCTCAAACGTTCCGTCCATCATCCCCTTTTGTATCGCTTTGTTCGCCCTAAGTTGGCGGGGTATGCCCAGACGTGGGTCCCTTGCTCACTTTGCCACTGGATTCAAGCAAACCTGGCTGATGGCGGCTGGAATGCCAGAAACCGGTCCTAGGATGCTTGTTTCCGGTCCAGGGAAGACATGGCTTGGCAGTTCGTGCTGGACTGTTCCCATGAGGCACAGGGTCAGACTGATTTGCATATGGCCATGTCTGAACTGGGGTGGTGGAGTGAGCTAAAGAATGATGATGGATTAAACCCAGATCAGTTGACTGGGGTGAGTGTTTGATTGGCTCAAACGTTCCGTCCATCATCCCCTTTTGTATCGCTTTGTTACGCCCTAAGTTGGCGGGGTATGCCCAGACGTGGGTCCCTTGCTCACTTTGCCACTGGATTCAAGCAAACCTGGCTGATGACGGCTGGAATGCCAGAAACCGGTCCTAGGATGCTTGTTTCCGGTCCAGGGAAGACATGGCTTGGCAGTTCGTGCTGGACTGTTCCCATGAGGCACAGGGTCAGACTGATTTGCATATGGCCATGTCTGAACTGGGGTGGTGGAGTGAGCTAAAGAATGATGATGGATTAAACCCAGATCAGTTGACTGGGGGTGAGTGTTTGATTGGCTCAAACGTTCCGTCCATCATCCCCTTTTGTATCGCTTTGTTCGCCCTAAGTTGGCGGGGTATGCCCAGACGTGGGTCCCTTGCTCACTTTGCCACTGGATTCAAGCAAACCTGGCTGATGACGGCTGGAATGCCAGAAACCGGTCCTAGGATGCTTGTTTCCGGTCCAGGAAGACATGGCTTGGCAGTTCGTGCTGGACTGTTCCCATGAGGCACAGGGTCAGACTGATTTGCATATGGCCATGTCTGAACTGGGGTGGTGGAGTGAGCTAAAGAATGATGATGGATTAAACCCAGATCAGTTGACTGGGGGTGAGTGTTTGATTGGCTCAAACGTTCCGTCCATCATCCCCTTTTGTATCGTTTTGTTCGCCCTAAGTTGGCGGGGGTATGCCCAGACGTGGGTCCCTTGCTCACTTTGCCACTGGATTCAAGCAAACCTGGCTGATGACGGCTGGAATGCCAGAAACCGGTCCTAGGATGCTTGTTTCCGGTCCAGGGAAGACATGGCTTGGCAGTTCGTGCTGGACTTTTCCCATGAGGCATAGGGTCAGACTGATTTGCATATGGCCATGTCTGAACTGGGGTGGTGGAGTGAGCTAAAGAATGATGATGGATTAAACCCAGATCAGTTGACTGGGGGTGAGTGTTTGATTGGCTCAAACGTTCCGTCCATCATCCCCTTTTGTATCGCTTTGTTCGCCCTAAGTTGGCGGGGGTATGCCCAGACGTGGGTCCCTTGCTCACTTTGCCACTGGATTCAAGCAAACCTGGCTGATGACGGCTGGAATGCCAGAAACCGGTCCTAGGATGCTTGTTTCCGGTCCAGGAAGACATGGCTTGGCAGTTCGTGCTGGACTGTTCCCATGAGGCACAGGGTCAGACTGATTTGCATATGGCCATGTCTGAACTGGGGTGGTGGAGTGAGCTAAAGAATGATGATGGATTAAACCCAGATCAGTTGACTGGGGGTGAGTGTTTGATTGGCTCAAACGTTCCGTCCATCATCCCCTTTTGTATCGCTTTATTTCACAACGGGCATTGGTCAGATACAGTTGTGATGGGCCATTACAGGACTTATGTGACACATAAAGGGGCTTATGTACAAGCCCCTTGCACTGCTGGGATATCACTTCTTACATTTTCAAAAGTGATGCACCTGCCGCGCAAGGGCCTGGTAAATAAGGCCATTGGTGATATGCCGATAATCCTCCTTGGCATACCTCCCCTGGGTTGCAAAGCATTTTGAGGCCTGCCATGGCTTACACTGCTTAGATAACCTCTGAATGTCGCAAAACACACATCACTGGTCTTG
The DNA here is from genome assembly GCA_963921515.1 of Calotriton arnoldi. NCBI lineage: Eukaryota > Metazoa > Chordata > Amphibia > Caudata > Salamandridae > Calotriton > Calotriton arnoldi. The sequence goes on from CAWUFW010019070.1 coordinate 3,798, forward strand.
AACAGCATTTCTAATGTAACAGTATGGTCCTTGATGTCCACTATAGCTACGCTGTGCTTTGCACTGGCTTGACTGACTACATACCTCTGAATGCATAGCAAATCCCACATGCTGCCTTTGAATGGCCTCATGGAGGTGTTTTAGAGGCCAGAGCCACTGGAGCTGTCCTTACATAAGAGGCTCACATAGTACATGCCTCTAGTATGTGAGGCCCAATGTATGTCAGATGGTAGCCCACTTAAATGTGCCTGTATCCAAGGGTATGCTAGCCTGAATATGACACATCTCAACCAATCCCATATGTGTTATGGTTGAATTATGCTAGTTCAAACTAAGGGATGCATGGAACATGTGTGAACAATATAATGCACTGACACGTACAGAACTCACCTAACTTAGGGAACAAATACGCATGATGTAAGATGTACGTAGCATACTCATTTCCTGGTGTCAGCATTTAAGAGGGCCTGGGTATTGCAATACCTTGCTGAGTATGGTATGTGATTTATGGGTAGGTGCAGAGAATCATCAAAGTCAGCTACCACAGTGAAATTTGGTAGTGATGAGATTCATGACGTAGTTCCACAAATTGGCCAACAGGTGCATGTTTTGGCTCTTCACATGTATGTACACTTCAGCCGGCCTTACCAATGTGTAACATTCAGGCATATAAGCTGTGTCAATTTATTACTTATAACCTGAAGGGTTACATAGCCAATAACTATGCATATGTACTGTGCTTCTGTAGCATATGAAATATGTGTTCTAAGTTTACTGATGTGTTTTACATGTCATGTCTTGAATGGACCCCATCATATACACGTGGTAACGTGGATAACTTAAAGGAGCCTAACTTTATCGGTGAGTGTCTTCATCAATGCTAATTGTGTAGTGCAAGGATTGAGTGTGATGTCAGATGCTGTTTGACTTGCCAGATTCAATGTGCATCCCTATCACAAATGAACGTTTGTGAGAAGATAAATAGGTCAGGAAAAGTTAAGGTTACATGTTGCATGTTTATCAGCCTCTGACTACTGACAAGGAGAACACTTTGCCAATCTGGGATGGACCACAAGATAGAGGCTTGACAGAGGAGCCATGATCACAGTGGCAGACTGTGCAAATATATGTGGGAGTGGATACACATCTGAACATGGATGTGGTTGTGAAGAATTCAGAAAGCATGTAATGCTATGATACTGGGAGCATGTAATGAGCAGTGACATGGTCCACCATGGACTTACAACAATTCAGATAGGCGAGGTTTCATATGCCTCTGTGTGATGGGAGGTACTTATCCAGCGTCCATTGTTATATATCATACCTGCCAGGTGTTCTGTATAGTTAGCAATGTGTCCTGATATGGGTCCTTGCCATATCAGTTACACTACGTTGTGAGACAATACATGTACTTTGGAGACATTGCACATCTTACTGTGGCAAATCACTAAGGCATAAAGGCCATTGCAGGATGAAGAAGGCACACTAATGTACATTGAAGGTGGCATGTGTACCATTCCATGAGTACCAAAGAGCATTGTTCCCAAGCATACTGAGTACTGACATGGTCATACCTAGATGTGCCATGGTGTTGCAATTGCATTGTGCAACAATTGCCCTGCCTTTGTAATTAGGGCTTAGTACATCTGATATAATAGATAATAGGCATGTGTATGGCCACTCTAAGCTGCAAGAAGAATTAAGTCTGTAGGGTCTGCTAATCTTAGATGTTGTGTAAATAATGATGTTTCATGAGGCTAGCACCCTGAAGAGCAGCTCTAAGTTTTGGAGCATTATAAACATCCCTTTGTTGACGACAGATGCCGCTGATCCATTGGAGGTTCATATTACAGAAGATGCCTGGGTAAACCATTTTGAGGAAACCTATCAGTCCTCTTCCTTTTTGAGTGGGGATACTGGCCTAATTGAAGGGAAACCCGATATTTCCTTTTCAGTTGAGGAAGTAAGAAAGGGCATAGCGGGGCTGTCAAAAAACAAGGCCCCAGGTCCTGATGGGATCCCTCCCAATCTCTATATCTCTAATATGGATATTCCGGTACCGGCCCTTACCTCCATCTTCAATGCGGCAGTTGTGACTGGTCTCCCGGGTTCCTGGGCGACATCTATCATCATTCCTGTTTTTAAAAGGGGAGCGAGAAATAGCACTCATTGTTATAGGCAAATTTCCCTGCTCGAGTGGGTGGTCAAGGTGGTTGGACGTATCTTATAAGATAGACTTTCCGAATGGGCAGGTGACAATAATATTTTTGTAGATGTACAGTATGGATTCCGCCCAGGACGGTCAATGGTTGATCAATGCTTGAACCTTTATATGGTCCTTAACAAGATTATGGATGCCCGCTCCAGCTTTTATGGATCTGTCTTCCGCGTTTGATCGCATTAATAGAACCAACCACTGGCAGATCATATTGTTCATTGGAGTGGAGTGTTTTCTTTTTAAGGGCTCTCCATAGAGACACTAAGAAGGTGTTTTGCTATACAAAAGATCTTAAGGTCACCCGGCAATTTTTGATACACAGAGGGGTCCAGCAGGGCTGTCTACTGGCCCCTTTTCTTATTAACTCATATGCTAACAACTTGGAGCAGGTCCTTTCGAAGTTAAAAGTGGATTGCCCCCAGGTGGGGCTGCAGAGTCTGCCGGTATTGCTGTATGCAGACAACGCAGTCCTTATGGCTCGGACATCTAGGGTGCTGCAAATTTTGTTGAACTCTTTTGTTCACTTCATTGATGATCTGGAACTGTCAGTTAATAAGAAATCTTATGTGATGGTGGTGGGAGTGGACCCCGATAAACAAAATCTCACACTGTAGGACTTGGCCTTTTTGGCTAAAATTCACTAAAACTTTTTGCTTTCCCCTAGACAGTTTTCCTGACATAGAGTTGCCAATTTAGATGCTTTGGGTACTTTGCCACTGCTAATCAGTGTCAAAGTACAAAGGTTCCCTGTGTAAAGTGTAATGGTAATTGGTTGGCCATGATTGGTATGTTTGCCTTACTAGTAAAGTCCCTAGTGATGTGCACTGTGTGTGCCCGGGCTAGTAATGCAAAGGGTGCGCAGAGAAGGGATCTCAGGCCTGCAGTGTAGGGCCTGCGCACAGTTTGCTAAGTTAGCATGTTGTCCTGACAAGTGCAACCACTTGTCCGGCCTTACTTTCCCTTTTGTGTACACCGTGGACACCCCTGTGGTAGGTCCCAGGTAACCCCTGGGCAGGGTGCCGTGTAAGTAAAAGGAAGGACATATACTGAGGTGTGTGTTATGTCCTGACAGTGAAAAACACTCCATTTCGTTTTTCACTGGTGAAAGGCCATTCTTCCCATAGGACATAATGGGGGAGGCTGGGTATTGTGTTTGTTAGCCTAGTTTCCCATAAGTTTAAAATGGAGAGGTGAAGTTTGGTATGTATGAACTCACAGCGTCATAACACATCTTTCTATGAAAGTGGTTTTGTCACTGTGTGTTCAGAAGCCGCTCTTTTAGAAAGTGGCTGAGTTTTGTGCTCTAAGCATTTCTGTGTGTCTCTGCTGAATGTGGATTGACTGTCTGGATCTGAGAGGGGAGGGGGTGAGATGGCACCAGGCTGACCTGCATCTGGAGAGTATGTGAGGAGAAACCCCGGGAGGTGAAGAGGCCTGGGTTGCTGCTATAAACCAATTGACCCATCTCCTGCTGAGTGATTAAGGATCCAGACCCCCAGTATCAAAGGGAGAAAGGTGACACTGGGAGGGAGACACCCAGAACTGATTTTGGCAGTGGTTAGGGACCCCTGAGCACAACGAACTTCAAAGACATTTAGGGGTATATCTATGAGAGCTGAAATCCCTGAACGTTGGAATAGAAATGGATTGAGACTGAAAAGGCTTGGACCCATTTCGTGGTCAAGAGGAACCTCTGCTAAGGAAGGAACAAGTTTTGAAAAGAAATTGTGCTTGAAGACCTGAAGTAAACTATATGACAGAGGCTGGAAGAGTGCGTGAGAGAGCGAGAGAGAGGGGTTAGAGAGAATATTAGAGAGGTATAGAGGGACGAGTTGGAGGGTTTTTTAGAAAGGTGGCGGCGAGAGGTGGACTAGTGCAGAGTGTGAGGAGGAACAGGAAGTTAGGATGTGTGAGCAGGCAGCACAGAGAGGGGATAAAGGAGGAGTGAGGAATGAGATGTTGGATCCCTTCTTCAAATTAACCCGTTTGGATAATGATAAAAGGTGGAGCCAATTATGACAGATTCTAGTTTGTAAGCCCAAGGAGACAAATGGTTATGTAAGATTTTTGCATAAGGCCGCAAATTTAGAAAACAGAGTGTGAAAGGAAATGCTGCATATGTTTTGTTTGTAAATTGTTTAAGTTATCAATGTTTCAACAGTGAAATCCTATTCCACAAATAACTTTAAAAAATAGAGCTAACTTATTTTGCAATATGTTTCCTTTTACCTAGTAAAGAGCTGGAGAGGCAAATGTTTGATGAAATAAGCAACACCCAAAACATTATTATTTAGATTTGTAATGCGCACAGCTACCCCGAGGGGTTTCCCGGTGCAAGGCAGGTAGGAGAAAGGTTCCTAAGTTAGAAGAGCCAGGTATTCAAGTGTTTGCAGAAAGCCAAGAGACATATGTGTTTGTGGTGCGGACGGGTTAGGCATTTACCTGTGGTAAATTAAGTTAACGTACAACTTATCAAAGATGATAGTGAAAAACAAGGAGGTGGGTGCAGTGCGCAGCAAGATGGAATAAACCACGGGATAGATAATTGTGGTGCACAGAAGGTCTATTAAGTTAGCTTACCTGCAGTACTTAAGAGTATATAACAGCTGAGGTTTAACTGCAGCACATGGGATTATGAAGTAGTTTATCAAACTCAAGGGGCAGTAGAACCTCTGTACCAAGGGGTGAGGGGTACACGCTGCATTATGGAGTGTCAACCTCAAATACATGGGTGTACGGGCTGCAAACTGCACAGCAAGTGACTGCAACACAAATAGAAGGGTAGAGCAGGAGAACAATGGGGTTAGTAATCGGAGAGGTGGGATTTAAACACAAGTGGGGTACATTAACTGGGGGGGTACATTAACTGGGGGACATATGAAAATGCACATAGCTTCAAAGCGAGACATTAACAAAGAAAATTAGACAATTGTCAACTTTATACCCCATGACATAAAAGCCTTAGCGTGCACAGCTTGTCCAAATCTACGCCACTTAATTCTACCACACACAGCACATTTGAGCATCTCATAATTCCATGCCACACAATTCAACTATAAATAATTTAACCCTACAACATTCCATACCACATAATTACAATCCTAAAAATTAAAAAACAAATATTTCCACTTCACTCCATACCACATAATTCCACATCACATAATACCATTCCACAAAACATAATACCACTCCAAACCACATAATTTCACTCCACACAACACAAGTCAACTACACATAATTCCACTTCAACCTATATAATTATACTTCACACAACATATTTACACTCAACTCCAAAACACATAATTACCCTCCATAAAATACAACTCTGCAACATGCTGCATAATTTCACTAGGCACAATGATAAACCACACCATGCCACATAATTCCACACGTCACACAATTCCACAATTCATCCCCACGCAATTCATCACACAACATAATTACACTACACATAATACCACTCAGCACCACATAATTAACCTCCACATAATTATGCTCTACTCCATATCGCATAAATACACTCCACATAAATCCAGTCTATGGCACGTAGAAACATCCCATATAACTACACTTCACACCATGCCTCATAATACCACTCAACATAATTTTTACTCAACAGCGCACACTTCCACGTCACACAATTCAACTCTACACATTTCCATTCCACACCACATAATTCAACAACAAATTACATAATTCAAACCAACAACACAATTCACAACACACCACATACATTCAATCTACACCACAAAATTCCACATCATGCTACAATATTTAACAGCACACCACATAAGTAAACTCCACTACATACCACTCCACAACACAAAATACCATTCCAGATAATCTCACTCCAAGACACACAATACCACTCCATGACACACAATCCCACTCCAAATAACTACAGTACACTCAATACCACGTAATTACTATCCACATAATTACACTGCACACCATGCCACATTATTTCACTACACAGATCCAATCCACATAACACAATTCCACAACTAACAATTCGATTCCAAACCACATATGGCCACTTAACACCACACACATTCACTCCACTCCAAACAGAAAACGCATAGGTAAAATACATTGTCCTTTACAACATCAATAGCTCTAACTCTCACAAATGCGAGACCAATTGCATTGCAAATGCTTGTTTACCTTCCAATGCGTCCCAGCAGGTCCTGTTCCTAGAGCTGCAAACATTCTACTGCCCCAGTCAGCACTGTGCTGCCTCGTCCCATCTCAGAGGAGCAGTGCCCTGTGGAGAATGCTCTCTCTGAGGGCCCCAACCCCATCCTTGTTCCGGGCCCGGCTCTGACTGAAGAGAAACAATGTAACTTGTTACTTTGTTTCTCTTCAGTCCTGGGTCAACCCGAGGAGCTCAGAGCAGGCTGCACACTGCAGCTGCTTTAGAGCAAGAGTGCAAGACACACACAGCTCTGTACAGATGAGCTGAGGGGGCCCCCTTCATGTACTGAAGACTGGGGGCCCCCCCCGCACCGCGGGGCCTGGGGGGGTGTTTGTTACGCCCCTGGGAAGCTACAAAATGTCATTTTTTCTAAGGATTGTTTATGTGCAGGAAGGGTCACCTTCCTGAACATAAACAATCCAAGGCATTTTGCTTTGCAGCACACATGGAAAAAGCAAAAACGAGGAGAAATAAAGCATTTCTCCTGGTTTCGCCAAGTTAAGACCGGGTTTTCCCTGGTCTTACTTTTTGGCGCTGTCTCCTATTTATGCTACCCTTGTAAATAGGGGGCAACGTCAAAATCAATGGGTGTTGCGGTGGAACGCCCACCGCAATACCCACCCCTTTCATGCTAAGCATAGCGTGAAACGCTGCCTTGTAAATAAGGCAAAGCCCCTATCGCCATGAAAACGTCACAAAAAGTGACATTCCCGTGGCTATAGGGGCTTGTACATAAGCCCCTCAGTGTCCACTCAACCTCCTAAGATTCTGGGCAAATAAAGTAATCTTCCCGTGCCTACCAAAATTAATTAGTCCTTGTATAAAGTAACCGGTGCTCATGTAAAGCGCTCCAATAGCTAAGGGTCAAGTTTGGGCTACAAAAAACTGCAAAAAACAAACAAAACAAAAACCCTGGGGGGGGGGGGGGAGGTGAAATATATCAATGTGAAGCGCACAAGGATCCTGATGGCGCAAGGCAGACACCGAGACAGGAACTACCTAAGATATGGAGGAGGTGTGGTTTAGGAAGTGTGAAGTAATGGTCACTTGGTGAAAGAATGCTGCAGAATAGTTCTGCTCCACCGAGGCTCCTGTGTGTGGGTAATCTGTATTACGTGCTCCCGGGCTGGGGGAGACGCTGCAAGCATCAGTCAGTCTGCAGAGCTCATGCTGTAAACAAAAGGAGCAGATGAAGAAATCGCTGCCATGAGGTATAGCGTTTTCTTTTATTATTCATGACATTTTTTTGTATCAAGTCATAAAATATCCTGGGGCAGATTTACAAGCCCCTTGCGCCACCGGTGCGTCACTTTTTATGACACACCAGCAGCGCATTTTGCTGCTCCTCGTTGCACCTCGCTACGCCATGCGTAGCATACTGACGCATTTCCACGTTTACGATTCCTCGTAAATCTGGAAATGTGTCTGGTTCCATGGGTGTTGCGTGGGAACACCCACAGCAACACCCATGGAACGCCCCTTTCACGCAAAGTGCTGCGTGTAAATGGGGCCATATTTACAAGGACAGGAAAAGCCACGCAGGGTGACACAAAAAGTGACGCAGCGGCAGCGCAAAGGGCTTGTTAATAAGCCCCCCTTTATTTGTAAATCTGCCCCCCTGTATATTCTAAAACGTTACCCCATCCCGCCCACTTTGTTGAAGTCCAAAGTAAGGCCTTCGCACAACCACTTTAGCCAGAAAGCACGCTGCACAAACACAAATAAACACATATATTTGGCAGCGCATGAGAGGTGATGCAGAGAACACACCGGACTTCCAGAGCAGACTCGGGTCTCTTCCGAGGCTGCAGGGAACAAAGCAATCAGAGAAGAGCAGCTGGGCTCAGCCTCCTCTGGAGGGAGCTCCCGTGCCGCAATGACGTGTGCATACCCACAATCCCCTGTTCATAATCTGCATACGCAGGATTCCATGTGAATTGTGAAACCCTAAACACTTCGATTTTCTACCCATGGGAAGAAATTTTGTTTTAGAGAGCGCACAGTATCAGAATCACATTAACTGTGTATTCCATTTTTTATACCCCTAATACAGAAGACAGCTTTGTTTCTAATCTTTGCTCCTTTCACTGCCTTGTTACTGCTCGTACTTTTTCATTACGTACCTTATAGATTCACTGCACTTCGTGTGGTAGTGAGGAGGTATAAGGATGAAATAATTTTTGAAGGATATCCTTGGATACGGATGTCCATGTATGCGTTAAAAAAAATATAATAGTTCTTTCACCATCATGTTACGGAAGAGATCTGCTGTTTAATAGTACACCATAAGGGATGGAAGATATCTGTTGTATACCATAACGGGAGTCGTAGTATCCATTGTTAGAACGTTATAAAGGGATTTAGTCTATAAAATTCAAAAGTAGGTGCAGTTAATCTTTTTTCAGTTAGTGACAAAAATAATTTTAATACAAATGGGGGATCCCATAAAGCCATACAACTCTGAAACTTAGACAAAACTGGAACTTCAGCAAGGGGTCATTAGTGTAGATCCTTCAAGGTTTTCCTGTATAAAGTAACAGTTGAAATAAAAAAATATTGAATTTGAGTTGGAATGCCTACATTTGCACCTGTAACTTCTTTTGACTATGGCCGATTTTTTAAAGCAATTTACCATTATGTCCGCTGGACCAGTTTGGTTGCGGGGCTATATAGGACTTGTAGGTTCACCAACAACCTGAGGTATCCAGCGTCAATAACTAAGCTGCACCTTGCAATAGTTTTTCGTTGTGTACCGGGTATACAGCAATTCATTTGGTAAAATATAAAGAATGTAAAAAGAATGTAAAATAGGTATCACGGAAACCTATGTATTTCCGAAATGGGAACAAGATATGAAGTTTAGAAGCAGTGGTTATTTGTACATCTCTGAACTTCTGGTACCCATACTAGCATGTGAATTAGAGGACATTTTTCAAAATGACATCTTTTTTACATACTGTCGTACATTTGGAAGGCAGAAATGCATAGAAAAACAATTGCTAATTACACTTTTTCTACTATACTGTGTTCCCCTAAGTCTCCCGATAAAAATGGTACCTCACTTGTGTGGTAGACTTGGTGCACGCAACAGGAAACAGCCCAAAACGAAACCTGGACACATTGCATTTTTCAACGAAAAACGGACTCTTTTTAATATGCCTAGCTGTGGATTTTGGCCCTAGCTCAGCCAGCACCTAGGAAAACCTAGCAAACTTGTACATTTTTGAAACCTAGACACCATGGGGAATCCAGAATGTGGTGACGTGTGGATCTCACCAGGTTTTTCTGTTACCAGGAATCCCTTGCAAACCTCAGAATTTGTCTTAAAAACACATTTGCCTCACATTTCTGTGATGGAAAGTTCTGGAATCTGTGGGGAGCCACAAACTTCCACCCTCCCAGCATTCCCCCAAGTCTCCCGATAAAAATGGTACATCACTTGTGTGGGTAGGCCTAGTGCCCGCAATAGGAAATGACACAAAACATATTGTGGAGACATTAAAATTAGCGATCACAAAATATCTGATTTTGCAATGGAGTAACCTGCGTTTTTGGTCCTGGGCTCGGCAGCCATCTAGGGAAACTTACCAAACTTAGGGGCATATGTACCAGCCCCTATCGCCACGGCAACGTCACTTTTTGTGACGTTTCTGTGGTGATAGGGGCATCGCCTTATTTACAAGGCAGCGTTAAGCCACTTAATGCTGCCTTGTAAATAAGGCCCCCTTTCACGCTATGCTTAACTTGAAAGGGGTGGGCAGTGGGTGTTGTGGTGGGCGTTCCACAGCAACACCCATTGATTTTGACGCTGCCCCCTCTTTACAAGGGTGGCGTAAATAGGAGGCAGCGCCAAAATTAAGACCAGGGCCTGGTCTTTAACAGGAGAAACGAGGAGAAATGCTTTATTTCTCCTCAGTTTTGCTTTTTCAATGTGTGCTGCCTTGTGCCTTGTTACATTTGGAAGGCAGAAATGCATAGAAAAACAATTGCTAATAACACTTTGTCTACTATTCTGTGTTCCCCTAAGTCTCCCGTTAAAAATGGTACCTCACTTGTGTGGATAGGCCTGTGCAGCACACATGGAAAAAGCAAAATGTCTTCGATTGTTTATGTGTAGGGAGGTGACCCTTCCAGCCAGTGGCGCAACACAGGCCCCTGCAGCCCCCGCGGTCCAGGGGGCCCCCTCAGCACAATACTCTGCTGGAGAGATCCTGATTGAGTCCGGATGGGGCCCTTCCATGTACCTTGCAGGGGGGCCCACTCAAGTTTTGTTACGCCAGTGCTTCCTGCACATAAACAATCCTTAAAAAAAAAAAGACATTTTGTAACTTCCATGTGTGCTGCATTAAGCAGCACACATAGAAGTGACATAGAAGTGACAGAATGCCATTTCAGGATTGTTTATGTGCAGGAAGGGATACCTTCCTGCACATAAACAATCCTCCCCTGCACGCAGACACCCTTCCACTATACTGCTAAGTATAGTGCCAGCGCAGGGGGAAACGCAAGGCTGCACCGTATAGTTGTAAATATGGTGCAGCCTTGCGTTTCTGAAGTGCAGAGTGAGGCGTTAAGCCATGACGGCTAACGTCTCACTCTGGCACTTCTATTGTACATATTCCCATAGACATTTCTGAAAACCCCAACATTTTCTTACCCATAATCTCCTGCAACCCTAAAATTTAGCTAAAAAAATCACATTTCTTCATATTTCTGTGTGGGATCACCGCACTGGCACAAATTTACCACCCAGCCTTCCCCTCAGTCTCCCGAGTAAAAAAATGCCTCATTTGTGTGGGTGCCCAATGCAGAGTCAGCCTAAAAACATATAAAAATAAATTGTGCTTATCAACTCGCTGTGATATCCCCTCAATCTTTACACATTTGTGGCCTTTTCTTGTCACAGGCACTTGGCCCACCCACACAAGTGAGATATCATTTTACTCGGGAGACCAAGGGGAACGCTGGGTGGTAGGAAATTTGTGCCGGGATGGTAATTCTACACAGAAATGTGAGGAAAATTAGACTTTTTTAGCTAAATTTCAAGTTTGCAGCGGTTTCTGGGTAAGTAAACGTTGGGGGGGTCCATGCAAGCCACACATTGCTGGACTCCCTGGGGTGTCTACTTTTCAGAAATGTCAGGGTTTGGTAGGTTTCCTTAGATGGCTGCTGAGCCCAGGAAAAATAAAGACTTTCAGTTTTAAAATTGTAAAATAAAAAAACAGCGCTGCCACTATAATTAAAGAGAAAGCGCGACATGCGAGCATTAGCAAATATAAAGAGCAGCTGTTCATAATTACAAGGAGAATAATGAGGAGAGGGAGCAAGCATGGGCATCAGTGAGATCCTGAGCCTGAAAAAGCCTAAACGAAAAAAAGAGTGCTCAGACAGTAATAAATAACATGGCGAGTAACACCACATGTAAGAGGAGAAGGGTCATGGGAGGTTACAAAACAAAAACAGGAGGGACTAGTGACCATATTAACCAATGAAAAGCAGCCATTTACAAAGGACAGTAAAAGGAGCCAATTCAAAAGATGTGTGTTGTGTAATGCCCATATAGTGAATGTCTCGAAGAGGCAAGTGACAGTCATCATTTCCATGACATATCTTCAATAAATCTGTGATGAGCTCCCGTCTGTCTTTTAGCCCGGCTGGTCCTGGGTGGCTGAGGTCCAGCCTTACCGGGCAATGAGGCCTCAGGCTCGGGTTCAGGAGCTAGGAAGTGAGGAAGTGTTAATTTCAGAGGTGATTCCAAGAGGGTGTGAATAGTGGGGTAGCCTTGAAATGTGACGAGTCCCAAGTGATGGAGTTCCGCAGACGATTTGCCGACACATGAGTCCTTTGTGCACCACCGCCTGGAGAGGAATCGGATCTACAGCAAATGTGGTGTCCATCTTTTGTCTTTGCCTCTGCTTTACCAGTACCCAGTCTCCTTTGTCAAAGACTGTTTCCTGGGCATTTCCGTGACGATCAGCATACACTTTCATTTTACTCTTATGAGCAGTTTCCGTGTGGCAAGGTTTGTTCACTGACCGACCAGAGGTCCATTGAGGTATTTTTGTTCTGATCGCTCTTCCAAATATCAACATAGCACGACTCTCACCCATTGTGGAGTGAGGGGTCGATCAATAGGCCCTGAGAACCTGGCACAATTCTTGGTTTAAGTCTATCCCTTCCATTGAGGCTCTTTGCAAAGATATCATCAAGTCTTTTGGTGACTTTGTCATGGGCTGTTGGGGATAGCGTTTCCATCCAAGGGGAAACAAGACTATTCATCCATGATTACCATGAGATGTTGTCAATCCCCCAGTTGTCCTAAGAAGTCAATGGCGACACTCTTCCAGGCATGTGCTGGAAGATTGGACATTGTCACTGGATGCTGGGTCACATTTGGAGACAAAAAATTACAGATGTGGAATGCTTTCAGTTATCTCTCTTCTCTCTCATCTAACCTAGGGAGCCACACCCTTTCTCATAGCTCTCTTTTGGTGGCCACAGTGCCATGGTGTCCTTTGTGGACCAACTCTATGACCTTTTGCCTCAGGATTTCAGGCATGATGATTCTTTTTTTTTAAACATCCTTTTATTAGGTTGAAGCAGTTCATCACATAATGCAACACTACATTCTTGTACACATGACCAATAATAGCCATGATGATTCTTGAGCCTCTCAGTATTATTGCCTCTTGGGTGACTGCCAACTCATCCTGTACATTTCAGAATGTTTGAAGATCTGTACTGTCGACAAGATGCCGGGTGCTTCGTCTCCATGATTGTGTCTCAATGAGTTCTTTGACTATGACCATGTCCTTGTCTTCATTGGTGGCTGCAACGATCTGGTCTACAGACAGAGCCGCAGGTGTGCTTGACCTTATGATGAAGTTGAGATACTCTTCAGCAGTCCCTGATGTTGATCTTTGGAAATGTAGTGGTGCTCATGAAAAGTAATCCTCTGGGTTTTGATCCTTTGCCGGTTTGTGTTCAATCTCATAATCGTATTCCTGCAGGCCCCAACCCCTATCTTTCAATGTGAGGAGACATCTTAGCCTTCTCGCTTCCAAATATGGTGAGCAAAGTCTGGTGATCCGTGATAACAGTGAATCATTTCCCATATAGCAACACGTGGAAGTGTTCGCTGGCCCACACCACAGCCAGAGTCTCCTTCTCTGGCTGATTGTAGGTAGGTCCTGTGTCGGATAGGCTTCGTCTGGCAAATGCCACTACATGTCTCTGGGAATTGGGATGGCCACTGTGTTGAGCAAGGATGGTCCCTAGCCCCACTGGGCTCGCATCTACAGTGACTTCGGAGTGCAGCTCGGGTCAAAGTAGCGCATTACTGTCGCATTTTCAATTGCACATTTTATTTCTGTAAAACTTTGATCGCATTAGGGTGACCACTGAAATGGAACGTTCCGCTTTGTTAAGTCTGTCAATGGGGCACTCACAGTGGCAAAGGTACGAATGTAACATGAGCAGTAACTGGCCATGCCAAGGAAGGACCACAGCATGACAACATCTTAAGGGGGGCAAGTGGATGACAGCGCTTGTACTTTGTCTGGATCTGGGGTAATTCCACCATCAGAAAATATGTGCCCAAAGAATTGGTTTGGTTTTATTATCTTGGAATATTTCAGCAGCCGAAGATACTTGAAAGCTCAGTCTCTTGTACCTGAATAAACCAACAAGAGTGGAAAAAGTTGTAATATACCTGCAGTTCTCGTCTAACTCAAGCTGGTAATACCCTTTGTTGAGGTCAAGGAGGCGAGAAAAGACTTTGGCTCCGTTAAGTTGCATGTTGTCCGCTAATTGAAGACTGGGATGTCTTTCCCTCTCTATTGCCTTGTCTGGCTGGTGCATGTTGACACAAATGCGCACCGCTCCACTACTGTCTTTGTTTGGTGCTACCACTGTGGCAAGACCCACGGAGTGAGGCCTTTGGAGCGTTCAATGATGTTGTGCTTCAGAAGGGTTACCAACTCTTTCTGTACTGCTTTTTGCAGATGAAAAGCAAGTCTATTATGCCACTGGACAACAGGGCGAATGTCTTCATTGATGTGAAACTGCACTCTCAGCCTGAGTTTCCCTTAGCCATGAAACATTGAAGGGAACTGCCTTGTGATGTCAGATTGAGCACATACGTTGTAGTTGAGGGATGTCAACCCCATGTCAGCTGCTGTGGTGAAGCTGAGTAAACATGAACTAGACAATGTTCCTTGTAAGACATGAATGGTGGCTTGTGTTGACGTAGTTTTGTGTTGCACTTTTGTCATGAATGATTCTTGACTTTGTAAAGGTTTGGAAGCGACCCAGGTATAGACTTTTGTGTTGGATTGAGTGAAGCGTATCACAGGTGAGAGGCTGTTGAACTTGTCTACTGGCATGATATTAATTGATGCCCCACGGGGGGCGTGGCTTGCCTCGCTCAAAGATGGCCGCAGCCTGAGCAAGCTCCGGCAGCCGCCCGCAATATCCTGCATTGATTTGCGCCATCGAGGCATCGGATGGCTTAATACTGGAAGGTAGATGCTGCTGTAGTGTTTGGGCAGCGCCGTTCGAAGTTTGGTGACTCCCGATGTCCTGTAGCTGGAGTTCTCCTGATCTATGCCATCGGGCCTGGTGGAGACGGGTAGCGGCCTTTTTGGGCGGTCCGTGGTGTGTGGTCGCGCCCACCTCGATCCGGGCCCTTCCGCTGCTGGGCTCGTTGCTTCTGCCCTATTAGCTCCAGTAGGCGGTACATTTGAGGAATTGAGTGGCGGTGCCGCTGCCGTCTAGTGTGGTCACCGCGAGGTCTGGCGGCTGCGGACCTGGGCCTACGCACACCGACCGGTGCTTGGTGATCGGCAGTGCTTGTGAGCACAGTGCATCTGCTCCCCATTGTGCCGCCCTGCACGGGGGAGTGATCTCCTACGTCAGCGGACATTGTTGGAACCTGCGGCCCTGCCCTGTGGCTATTCGGGACTCTGCTGCGGCTGCGGCACCCCGGTAAGTGTGGATGGGGTGCGCCGCTTGGCCTGCAGCAGTAGTGTGTGCCTGACTCCGACGACTTTGGCGGTGCTGAGGGCCGCTGTGGGGCAATACCTGCAGGGTCAGCTGTTTTACCTGGAACCCCCTCCTCTGAGCTCTGCGTTGTTTCTGGCCTGCGTGGGGGGCACTCCGCTGGGGTGGTGCCTTGGTCGTCAGTAATCTGGCCCTGATCCTGTGTGGGCCCCGGTCTCTGTGCTTTATATCACGTGAGGCAGCGGCCGGGATAGACTTTTGGCCTCTCCCAAGACCCCGTGGAGTTGTGTTGGACATTGGCTCTTTTGCCCGGTGACCCCACTCGGGAGCGCCCACTATCTGCTGCTTCACTTACCTGTTGCCTCTGCCACCGTGGTCTGTAGGGCTGGTGACCTCTGCTCCATTCCATTTCCAACGGGGAGCTCCCAGTTGCTGGAGACATGGGTAAAAGTGATAAGAGTAGACACAGACAAAGCTTCATTTTGACCAGCGTAAGTCTGCCAGGCATAGAGACGACGAGTCGACGACCCTGACCCTGCCATGCTTGACCGCTCAGTTGACCCTTCGGGCCTTGATGGGAATATTAGGCAAATCCTGGGGGCAATGCAGCGTAGCCTCACCTCCATTGATGCTAAAATGGACTCCCTGTCGTATCGCATGGACAGGATGTCCGAAAGGGTGGACAAACATGCAGAACGGATCGACCTGGCCGAGCGCAGGATCTCTGATGCAGAGGACGTCCAGACGGAGATGGGAGCGGCGCAAAAACAGATGGAGAAACTCGTGGCGGCGATGAAAGACAAAGCCGAAGACCTTGAGGCGCGCTCCAGGTGCGACAATGTGGGCCTTTTGGGCCTGGCGGAGACCACCTCCACGGGCCCAATGGAAACATTCGTCGAAAAGCTGCTGGTACAACTGTTGGGCCGTGACACATTCTCGGATGTCTTCATCGTGGAACGGGCTCATCGCTCGCTTGGTCCGCGTCCCCCTCCAGGTGCTCCTCCACGTCCGGTGATTATTTGTCTCCTTAATTACTGGGACAGGGATGCTGCTCTGAAGCATGCGAGAGAATTGAAAAGCCTCCCCTATGAAGGTTCTGAGTTATCCCTCTTCCCGGACTTCACACCGCTGGTCCAGGAAGCACGTAAGAAGTTTGGTCCTGTCAAGCGTAAGTTGAGAGAACTTCAACTGGATTATGCGTTGTTATACCCGGCACGACTGAAGGTCAAATTTGATGGCAAATCCAAACTGTACGCTGACCCGAATGACTTTCAGAGGGATCTAAAGAAGTACAGTGCAGAGAGGGTGAACAGGCCTCCCCACTCTCCAGCTGAGGTTGGTGCCTCCTCGGACGGCACGGAGGCAGAGTGCGCGCCGGGGCGGATTCCCCGACCCCCGCATCGACGTGAATGTGATTCTTTCTATGTAAAATGACCTCAGTTACTGCCTCCCCATTTGATACTGTCTCACTATGTCAGTTAAGATGCACTATAGATATGTTTCATTATGCTAGCACTGCCACTACAGTGTTTTGTAGCGAGAAACTAAGATGCCTCGTAGGACATGTTAAGTATGGGCGGTGCCGGCCTACCCCATTACACCATGGGGCCGGCTGCCATTGCCTCTGTGTGTATAACACCTGGGTACCAATTTGGGGGATCCTGCTCTGTTGGTAGGAGGTACATTTCAGGGCGGTAGGGGGAGGGGCAGGGGGGCGGGGGGGAACTGCGATGGCCGTATCTTGTTTATTTGATATGGTGTGGGTGAGGGGTTGAGGGGGTGTTCAATGTTGCATTGCAGCCAGTGTATATGTCCTCACAGGGGTATTGCATTCTATCATGTGGAAGTGTGTACAGTTTGTGTGCAGGGTTGCTATGTATAGGTAACTTCACGCATGCCCAATACCAGTGATCGCCCAGAGGTTATCCGTTAGGAGTCTCAACAACCAAAGAAAAATAGGAAAGGTGGTTGCTTATTTGTACTGGCATGAGATAGAAGTGGCTATCCTACAGGAGACACATCTCTCCCCAAAGTCTGGACTGTTATCCCAGCGGCAAAGGGTTTTGTGCGGCAGCTGGGTTTACATTGCATTATAGTCATTTCACAAATGTGAAAATAAAAAATTAACAAGCAGTGAGAGAGGTGATGATTTTGGAGTCCCCCCTAACCTAGGGGGAGGACCAAGCAGATGCCTTGAACACAAAGAGCATATCATGCTGAATGATTCAGTGGTGGTCACTAGATGTCCCTCACGAGTCAAATGCAAAAGCTTCATGAAAGGGTTTCAATGCTTTTGCATTTGACTCGTGAGGGACATCTAGTAACGACTAGTGGAACTGCAGCTTGATGTATTAATAATTTCAATGCTTTTGCATTTGACTCGTGAGGGACATCTAGTAACGACTAGTTGAACTGCAGCTCTTTGTAGAATTATTTTGATATTGGACACTATAATATTCACTGCCCACTGCTAATCTCATCCCATAATGCTTTGCAGGGCCTTTGGTTGGGATTGTATTTTTGCCCATAACTGTGCTTGGGGTGGTCCTAGGAGGAAGGGACCACCACTGAATCATTCAGCATGATATGCTCTTTGTGTTCAAGGCATCTGCTTGGTCCTCCCCCTAGGTTAGGGGGGACCCCCAAATCATCACCTCTCTCATTGCTTGCTATTTTCATTCTCAAAGTTCATTTTTGTGAACTGGTTATATGCTTTTTAGCATGTAAAATTGCTTTATCAAAGCATTTGTAGGTGTTGATGGTTATGCTGCTACACTAAGGATCATTTTAATGTGATATTGGTGGTAGTTTATGGATCCAACTATGATGACCTGCACTTTTACCATTTTTTACATTCTAGTATTATGCAGTACTCTCATTTGCCAATACTATGGGGGGGAGACTTTAATTGTATTCAGGATCCCAAACTAGACCACTCAAAGGGTGCTCCTCATGTGCAGCGCATACAGTAGCCTGCATTGCACAGGCTGAGGGATTGCGGGATGCATGGCGACAGCTTGCGCCCTTGGGTAGGGGATACACTCAATTCAGCTGCTTATGATATCCATACCAGAATAGACCACTGGTATGCCTCTCTCACATTGCTCCCCTCAATCCGTGACTGTCAACATATGGCCCGCACTTTGTCAGATCACTCCCCAGTATGCCTTACCTTGGAGCTCCCTATGGCTAGCACCTCCAGGCAATCATGGAGATTTCCACAATATTCTCTATTGGACACAGTCTTCCGTTCAGAGGTAGGCTCGGCGATTGACGAGTTCTTTACCACTATGGGCTCAGTGTGGGAAGCTTTTAAAATCTATATAAGAGGGATAACAATTTCCAAGCATGCTGGTATTCTTAAATCCATTCGTACCCAACTCTCTAAAGTTGAAACTTCCTTGCGGTCCTTGGAGGGCATACTGCAAGAAACGGGTGACCCCCAGAGCATCTTGTACAGTGCAAATTGAGATAAAATAAATATCTCTGTTTTTATATGCTAAAAATGCATATAGTCATTTCACTAAAGTGAAATTAAAAAGTTAACAAGCAGTGAGAGAGGTGATGATTTTGGTATCCTCGCTAACTTAGAGAGAGAACCAAGCAGATGTCTTGAAAACAAAAAGCACATCTTATTGAACGATTCGGTGGTGGTCCCATCCTCTTAGGACCACCCCAAGCACAGGGACACCTAGTAACGACTAGTTGAACTGCAGCTCTTTGTAGAATTATTTTGATATTGAACACTATAATATTCACTGCCCACTGCTTATCTCGTCCCATAATGCTTTGCAGGGCCTTTGGTTGGGATTGTATTTTTGCCCATAACTGTGCTTGGGGTGGTCCTAGGAGGAAGGGACCACCATTGAATCGTTCACATGATATGCTTTTTGTGTTCAAGGCATCTGCTTGGTCCTCCCCCTAGGTTAGGGGGGACTCCAAAATCATCACCTCTCTCATTGCTTGATATTTTATTGTCAAAATTCATTTTTGTGAATTGGTTATATGCTTTTTAGCATAGAAAATTGCTTTATCAAAGCATTTAAAGGAATTTATTATATTACTGCTACGTTATGTTGATTAGCACAGTTATTCACTCTGCTATGTGCAATTTGCGTAGTGCGTAGTAGCACAAACTTTGCATGCTTCGTGAGCGTAGCAAAGTATTATGCCCAGGGTTAAATACAACAAGTTAGCGGATGATGCAGTTAAACACATGGGAAAATATGCGGTGCCCAGTGCAACGTTGGCAGAGACGGTTCATCCTCACAGAGGGGATAGTCATATCATGCACGTGTATAATGCAGAGCAAGTCTTGGTGGATGGTACTCCGGCTATATTAAACGCTTTTGCTGACTATTACGCAGGTCTCTATACTTCTAGGGAGACTACGACTCATGAATCTGATGATGACTATTTAGCCCACATAGCCATGACTTGGCTGGACAATAGTGACAGGGAGCACCTTATAGGACCTCTGCGACCCACCGAAATTATAGCTGCCTTGAAAGACATGCCTAATGAAAAAGCACAGGGTGCAGATGGCTTAACGGTGGCCTTTTACAAGGCATACCAAGATAAGTTACTCCCCCATCTGGTTAATCTCTTTGAAGAGATGGCTAAAACGGGGAAAATGCCTCCATCTATGCGGGAAGCCACCATAGTCACTCTGCTCAAACCCGGGAAGCCACCAGAACATTGTTCTTCATATAGGCCGCTATCACTACTGAATACCGACACAAAGCTGTTCGCAAAGGTGCTGGCGAATAGGCTAGCTCCCTTGCTGCCTAAATTGGTCGGTCCGGAACAAACAGGGTTTGTGCCTGGCAGATCGTTATCCAGCAATCTTCGCACACTGTTTGGTACCATAGCGCGAATTAACCCGCAAGTCAGGGCGGCGGCCCTGTTCATTGATATCGAAAAAGCTTTCGACTCCGTGGAATGGAGATTCTTATATGCGGTCCTGCGTAGGGTAGGGGTTGGGGATATTTTTCTGCAACTAATCAAGGTACTCTATACGGACCCTGCTGCTAAAGTGAAGATTAATGGGGCAGTATCTCGCACAATAGCAATCACTAGAGGAACGAGACAGGGGTGCCCCCTGTCCCCTCTTTTGTACGCACTGGTTGCGGAACCTTTGATGTGCGCGATGCGTGAATATCATGCATATCGCGGTATCCGGTCCTCCACTTACAATCTTACTATTGCTGCATACGCAGACGATACTTTACTATATATTCGCAATCCAGAACAGAATCTAGTTCCCATGCTGCAAGAGGTGGAGCGATTTAGCCAGCATTCCGGGCTCCATATAAATTGGCATAAATCTATTATATTCCCGCTCACCCCCGTTACTATGCCGGTGCAGACCCCTTACCCATCGGAGTGGACTACTGACCCGGTAAGGTATCTGGGCATAAAAATACATACAAACGCTGAGCTGGTACTGTCTGAAAACTATGGTTGCACAGTACAGAAACTGACAGAAGCGGTGGAAAAATGGATTAAATTGCCGCTATCACTGGTTGGTCGCGTAGCTTTGACAAAGATGATTGTGCTTCCTCGTTTTTTATTTTTCTTCGTCAATATTCCCATCAGTCTACCCCAGTCTTTCTTTTCTACATTGCGCAAGTTGATGAGCCGCCTGGTCTGGGCCGGGAAACAGCCCCGGGTAAAATGGGACATCCTAATGAAGCCTTATTCAGAGGGTGGGTTGAACGCGCCAGACATGGAAAGGTATTACAGAGCTGCTCAAACCTTACATGCCCATGGGTGGATATGGATACATGGTCCCCTGAACTCACCGCACCACCTTATTGAGCACAATATGGTATCCCCTACTCCTCTGCCTAATCTGTTAACTGGGGCGGCACGGATCTATCCACGCACAATAGATCCTGTTAATTGTACTGGACACCAGCTCTCTAAAATAGCCCATAAGCAACAAATAAAATTAATATATTCTCCTAAACTGCCGATACAATGGTGTGAATGGCTGCCGCACAAGGGGGACAGAGCTATAATGAACACTATAGCTAAGCTGCACATTACTCATATGGGTGACTTGTTCCTGGAAGGGACTGCTAAAACATGGGAACAGGTATCCGCGCAGGTGGATGGGGTAACAGCGTTGGATACATTTCAATATTACAGATTTCGTAGTGCCCTGCGTGCTTTGTTAGGCCCAGACATGTGTGAACCGGTAGGGATGCAGTCCCTTACGTACCTTTTGCAAACACAATCGCCGCAACGTGGGATAACCATGTTATATTCCCTATTCAAAGGCCACTGTGAACAGACCAAACTAAAATTTCAGTTAGACTGGGAAGAGGAGCTTGGCATGGTCATCACAGAGGAGCAGTGGTCCTGGTGTTTTACTACTATTAAGTCCATCTCACTGAATGGCAGGCATCGCTTGCTACATTTTAAGTATATCCACAGAACATATTACACTCCGGCTAGGCTGCACAGATATGGACTGAGGGAGGATGATAAATGTATGAGATGTTATGCGGAGAATGCACACTTCACACACTTAGCTTGGGAATGTCCAGGAATACGTATCTTCTGGAGTGAGGTTTTCAAGGTTCTTTCTAAAATGCTAGATTGTGAGTTAATGGAGACACCACTGGTCGCGTTACTGGGGTTTGATAGGCACATACCGAAGGGTGTGCGCAAGCTGGCAGCTCTTGGACTTCTTTTGGCTAAAAGGAGGGTGGCCATGCGATGGATGAGGGGCCCCTTGCCAACTATAGCGGATTGGAAAAAAGATTTAGCATACTGTTCCACCCAATCCGAAAATTACAAATCTCTGATGTCAGTGCGATGTGCCCCCAAAGATATATATGGTCCGTACCACCAGTACATGTTGGACACAGTCGAAGCTGCAGGTTCGCAGGACGATTTTGACCGTACCGGGGTGGGGTGAACGTAGTGATGTTATGGGCTATTTTGGTTCTTCAGCTGTTTTGGACCACCATGTCCTTGCGAGTAGGATATAGGGAAACGGACAACTTAGTAGGGCACGGCCCTGCTGTATTTCAGAATTTCTGTGTTATTGGCATGTTCATATTGGCATGTAACTGTACCGCTCATAGTTTGTATGACATCAACCCTGTGGAATGTACTTTGGACAAAACGCTGTAATGTATGTTTTGAGCAATGTTTGTTATTCATTGTGGAAAAATGAGAAATAAAGTTTAAAAAAAAAAATTAATTGATGCCCCACTGTCAATAATGAACAGTATAGGTATGGCTGCATATGGTGAAGTTCACCCCAGTCTTTTGAATGTGGGTATGCTCCTTTTACTTTATTTCTATTAAGCTGCATTATCACTATTCTTAATTTTTTTTCCTCACATTTCCTGGATTGCTGCTCCCTTGGCCTGTGCTGATACTTTAGCGAGGGATTCGCTGATGTGCCTCTCACACGGGCGTCAGATGGTCTTCGATCTATTCCATCTCTAATGACGCATGTGCACGTGTTGCTGCTTTGGTAGTTACTGTGCATTCGGAGCAATGCGCTGCCTCAGGCCGCTCCTCAGCCACTGTATACTGAGAGCGATCCCACGCGTTTTGCCAACAACCTCACCAGCAGTGTTAGCGGGTGTTTTTGAACACACTACTCCGCAGGACGTCTGACTGCTTCCACAGCCGTGTATTGGCTGGAGCGGGCTTTCACTTTACATGTGCTGGTTGCAGACTGCGTTGCAGCGATTCTGGCACACCTGGCACGTACGATCAGATTGCCGTACTGTTGCAAACTCTCAGCAAGAGCAGTCTTGTCCTTCACAAGCGCGTATCCCCTACTCGTCGCCAGATGTAGTATCTTCTCGTACCCAGAGCATTCAATACAGATTATGCCACACACACAGAAGAAGCTTTGGTTAAGCATAACTTTATTCTCCAGCATTCACTCACTAGGGGCCTCATTTACAAGGCCCCTAGCAGCACTTTTGCGCCGCCAGAGCATCACTTTTTTGATGCTCCGGTGACGCAATGTGGCACAGCATATTTACAAGGCCACGCAAAGCCACTTTGCGTGGCTTTTCATGGCTGTGTAAATATGTGCACCTTTCACGCAGAACACTGAGTGAAAGGGGGGTTCCATGGCTGTTGCTGTGGGTGTTCCCACGCAACACCCATGGAATCTGAAGCATTCTCAGATTTTACGAGGAATCGTAAACCTGGGAATGCGTCAGATTCTAACTCTACCCAAAGGGTGGGATTAGGGAGGCACAACAAGGAGAAATGTTTTCAGTTTTTTCCTCTTTCCATGTGTGCTGCATCTTGCAGCACACATAAAAAGAGGAAATTGCCTCAATTGATTGATTTTGTGCAGAAAGGTGAAAAGGAGAAAAGGATAGAATGCACGGGATCTCATAGATACGGCGCATTCCTACCCTTTTGTTTTGACACAAAGCAGCACAGCAAGATTCCTTGCGGCGCTGCCCTGTGCCAAAACACTCTTAAAGGAGGCCTCAAGTGACCATTACGTCACACTTTGAAAACCATACCTGTAGGAAGCTGGCTCTGTATATACTATACCAAAGTGAGGTATAGTGTGCACAGAGTCCAGTGGATCCCCAAAGGTAGGCAGAGGTAAAGTTAGATAGCACCTCACTCTCTATTTGTGGTAGTGTGGTCGTGCAGTGAGGCAATATCAGAGGACAGTGTTAAGCATTTGTTGTACACACTCAGTCAGCAAATGAATTCACACACTCAAAGACTGAACTTCAGACCAATTATTTTTGTATAAAAATATTCTTTTAGTTATTTTATTTTCTAGAACCAAGCAAGCCTGGCACAGGTAAGCAATAAGTACTTTACAGTAGTAATGCAATTGAAATACAGTTTGAATGATAATTGTATATGCACTTTGATTTGATTTACAGTATGGACGCAGAGAAATGCAATACTTAGTAAATGCAGTACATAGACTTGAATAGGCTTTTTAGTAAAATAGCAGCTAAGTAACTTTTGGGATTACTAGGCTTACACAGAGTAGTATACCTAGATACTACTCTGGGACATTTCCTGAAAACAGGTAAGTAAAATCGTTTTTGTTAGATTATGCAATTTTAAACAGTTTCTTTAGTTTCTCAAACTCCACACACAGAAACTTTTCACAGAAAAACAGTCAATGTTATCCTATGGAGGAAAATAGTGTTATCGGTTTTGAGGTAAGTATTTGGTAGTGGGAGTTGAGGTTCTGGGGGTAGACTCAGGGGTCCCCCAGGGTCAAGGATGTACTCTTGTTACACCCTCAGCGGCACTAGGGTGGCCGGGTGCAGAGTGCTGAGGCCCAATGTTACCCAATGGGGGATAGGGGGCCTCCGGTTGGTGGCTGCTGGCAAGCAGGCCACTAGGTTGTGGGAGCAAAGCTCCTGGACTTTAGCTTAGGGCAAATGGGGAAACAAAGTAGCACCAAAGGTGCACCCTCAGCGGCACTAGGGCGGCCGGGTGCAGAGTGTTGTTTCGACGTCGGACGGCCTGTTGTTTTCAATGGAGAACCTCCGGTTTGGAAAGACACTGCAGGCTTGGGGACGAAGGTCTTCTGGGTGCGACCACCACTTCGAGAGGTAAGTTGGGAAGTTAGGGGTTGGTTAGGCACCGTCGGTTTGGGCACACCAGGCCGTGGGGCATCGGGTGCAGGGGTGCCTTTTGGGGTCGGATCTTCTTAACAGCTCCTGGTTGCGGTTATGGGGGCCTTCTGGATTTAGGCTGCAGGCGTCGGCTGGAGGCTTGAGGTAGGTCAGGGGTCGCCGGATCTCAGGTCAGGATCACCGGATTGACCTCCTCGTGGTGTTTGCCCACCCGACCTCGGGCCGTGGACGGCGGATGCAGAGTGGGACGGATTTGCGGTGTCCGGCCGGAGCCAGAGGTTGCAGGTGAACAAATCCGGTGTTCACGGGAGACAAAGTCTTTGTGCTTGAAGGCAGGCAGGTCCTCTGAGGTTTTCGAGGTTGCTGGCTGCAGGACACACTGGGATTTCGCAGGAGCAGGTTCGAGGTGGAGACAGGCCGGTAGGGCTGTGGCCAAGTCAGTGGGCGTCTTCCTCTTGTTAGCTGCTGCACGGCTGTTTGGTCCTTCTTCTTCTTCTTCTTGTTGCAGGTTCTTGTCTAATGAAGCAAGGTTCAGGGGTGCCTCTAAATACTAGATTTAGGGGCGTTACAGGTAGGTAAAAGGCAGGGACCAATGGGTCCCTTCCCTGGGTGGGTACACCCCCTATTATGCCATCCTCCAGTGGGAGGGGGGCATGAGCCTGTCCCTGGTTGGCTGAGTCCCCCCATCTTCAAGATGGCATGGACTGAGAGTTGTGCTTCACCTCGCCTCCCCCACCTGAGGGGTGGAGTTGGCAGAGGTGGGCACACCTCTCTTCCTCACTTGTTTTTCCCGCCGGTTCTCCCGCCCAAAGTGGGGGTCAGAACCAGTGGGGACCAATTGCTGAGAGCAACAAGTGGCCTGGGGAAGCTCACAAAGGCGGCAAGCCTTTGAAGCTTCCCCCTTCGTGAACCCTGCCCATCCTGGGGGAGGAGGCTTGGCACCTCGTCCCAGGATGTGCATTGTTTCAGGCCCTAGAGAGCAGCAGGCTCTCGACCCAGGGGTCCAGAAACATGTCTGTTGGTGGCAGCTGAAAGCAGCCACTCAGCCTGGACACTAGAGGTGGGTTAGTTTTCAGGTGGCATCTCTAAGATGCCCTCTGTGTGCATTTTTCATTAAATCCCACACTGGCATCAGTGTGGGTTTAATGTGCTGAGAAGTTTGATACCAAACTTCTCAGTTTTCAGTGTAGCCATTATGGTGCTGTGGAGTTCGTAATGACAAACTCCCAGTATAATCTTAATGGCATCACTGCACTTACAATGTCTAAGAATGGACTTAGACACTGTAAGGGTACAGGGCTCATGCACCTGTACCCTCACCACTGGTATAGTGCACCCAGCTAGAGGGGTGACTGACCTATGCCAGGGCAGTGGGTTGTAGGCATGACACACAGAGATGTGTGCCATGTCGAGTCTTCACTTTGTTCTGCACCAAAACACGCAGCCTGTAAAGGCAGTTTGTGTGTGTAAGGGTACAGGACCTCAATGGGTGGCACAATAAGTGCTGCAGCCCTTAGAGGTCTTCCCTGGTCACAGTGCCCTGGGTACCTGCGGTACCATTTACCAGGGGCTGACCTATGGCCAGAGATGCCAATTGGGTTAGTTTGGGGGAAAGAACACAGGCCCTGGGAACCTGATTGGCAGGGACCCAGGGCACATCAAGTAAAGGTGCATCAGTAGTCTGGCAAAAAGTGGGGGGGTTACTGCAACAGAAACCCACTTTCCTACACAAGCTCCCCCCAGCCCAAAGGCCAGGAGACTCAGCCAAAGCTGGGAGAGTCTTCCTAGTCTTTCAGGCGAGGAAGAGTTAGAGGAAGTGGTTTGAAAGTTGCAGGGCCTACTCTGCCTTACATCCTTCTGTCCAGGTCAGTCCCTTTGGGGAGCTGGCCTACCTCAACAGTTTCAGGACCTAATTCCCAATGCTCCTTTCCTAGCTCTTTAGTGTCTTCGCCCCATCTTTTTAGTTTGGGTTCAGAGGTGTCTACCTCTGCAAATTCTAACTTAGCTAGGGCAAAGCCCAGCTTACCCACAGAGGTCACCCACAGCTTGAGCAACCCCACCATGACCAATAGGTTCAGGGGGCCTAACTTGCTATTTGGCAGGGGGCTAGGCTACCATGCCAAGGACAGTGCTGCCATGAAGGCTAACACCCAACAGAGGCTACTTTCAGCTGTCAGTGCCCAGAACCACACCTTTAGCTCTTCACTGGTAGGTGAAGTAGCAAACCTACAGGCTTCTTTGGATTTGGGGGGCCTGTCTGCTGTTTTAGGGTGGGGGGTCACTACACTTGGTAGTGAACACCCTTCTTCCACTCTCTGTTCTGCCAGCTGAGGAGCCACCAATTCAGGCTGGACAGTTGCCTGAGGAGTCAGGTCTTTTTGTTGGCTAGGGGGGACTTCACCAGTGCCAATTTTGGAGTTCTCCCTTACTGGGATAGATTCTCCATGGCCCACTGGAACTGTGGCTAGCAGCTGCCCACCTTTCCTACACTGTTTCTTCTTTTTCTTTTGGGGCTTATCTGCACTGACTGTAGGGTGAGCCCCCCACAGGTTTCTTGGGTGAGGTCTGGCATAGGACCAATACCTATCTTTGGCTCAGACCAACCTCTGGGTGGTCATTCCCATGGAGACAATCAAGGGGGAGGTCTTTACTGACTACCACCTTTCTCCATCTAAAGGACCCAGCTATTTCTAGGAGCACTACAGCCACAGGCCTAACAGTGACACCCCCTGGGACAGTCCTTACTCTTTTTGTTTCCCTGGGACATACTGGTTTGAGAGAACCAACCTGTCATGCACCACAGTGTGACTGGCACAGGTATCTCTCAGGGCAGTGGCTGGGATTCCATTCACCAGTAGGTGGTGGAAGTGTCTACTCCCCTCTGGAATCCCCAACTCACCTTTTGGGCCCATTTTCCAGTTGAAGGACTTCCTCATCTGAGGAATCACCCTCTAAAGCTACACTGGCAACCCCTGGAGCTACACTAGGGGCTCTAATTTTTTTAGGACAGCTAGGGTCCTTGGTGTGGTATCCTGCCTTTTGGCAGTTGTGACACCATGCAAAAACAACAATTGATGGACAGAAAGTAAAACAATGTCATACATTCACCCCAGTACAGAGATCTGGGCCTAAATCCATTGTTTTTTTGCTCACCATGCCATTCCAGTTTGAACCGAGCCATATGCAAATCAGTCTTGACCCTGTGCCCCATGGGAACAGTCCAGCCCGAACTGCCAAGCCAGGTTCTCCCTGAACTGGAAACAAGCATCCTAGGACCGGTTTCAGGCTTTCAGCCCTCATCAGCCAGGATAGCTTGATTCCAGTGGCATGGAGAGCACGGGACTCACGTCTGAGCATACCCGTCCCACTCGGGGAGACAAATGCAAAAACAACAATTGATGGACAGAATGTAGAACAATGTCATACATTCACCCCAGTACAGAGATCTGGGCCTAAAAAATCCATCGTTTTTTTGCTCACCATGCCATTCCAGTTTGAACGGAACCATATGCAAATCAGTCTTGACCCTGTGCCCCATGGGAACAGTCCAGCCCGAACTGCCAAGCCAGGTCCTCCCTGAACTGGAAACAAGCATCCTAGGACCAGTTTCGGGCTTTCAGCCCTCATCAGCCAGGATAGCTTGATTCCAGTGGCATGGAGAGCACGGGACTCACGTCTGAGCATACCCGTCCCACTCGGGGAGACAAATGCAAAAACAACAATTGATGGACAGAATGTAGAACAATGTCATACATTCACCCCAGTAAAGAGATCTGGGCCTAAATCCATCGTTTTTTTGCTCACCATGCCATTCCAGTTTGAACCGAGCCATATGCAAATCAGTCTTGACCCTGTGCCCCATGGGAACAGTCCAGCCCGAACTGCCAAGCCAGGTCCTCCCTGAACTGGAAACAAGCATCCTAGGACCAGTTTCGGGCTTTCAGCCCTCATCAGCCAGGATAGCTTGATTCCAGTGGCATGGAGAGCACGGGACTCACGTCTGAGCATACCCGTCCCACTCGGGGAGACAAATGCAAAAACAACAATTGATGGACAGAATGTAGAACAATGTCATACATTCATCCCAGTACACCACTGGATTCAAGCTAGCCTGGCTGAAGAAGGGTGATGCCCTGAAACCGGTCCTAGGATGCTTGTTTCCGATCCAGGGAGGACCTGGTTTGGCAGTTCGGGCTGGACTGTTCCCACAAGGGTCAAGACTGATTTGCATATGGCTGGGTCCAAACTGGGGTGGTGTGGTGAGCAAAAGAATGATGGATTTAACCCAGATCTTTGTGACTGGGGGTGAATGTTTGCAATGTCCAGCATTCCGTCCATCAATTGTTTCTTTTGCATTTGTCGCCCTAAGTGGGAAGGGTATGCCCAGACGTGGGTCCCGTGCTCACTACACCACTGGATTCAAGCTAGCCTGGCTGAAGAAGGGTGATGCCGTGAAATCGGTCCTAGGATGCTTGTTTCCGATCCAGGGAGGACCTGGCTTGGCAGTTCGGGCTGGACTGTTCCCACAAGGAACAGGGTCAAGACTGATTTGCATATGGCTGGGTCCAAACTGGGGTGGTGTGGTGAGCAAAAGAATGATGGATTTAACCCAGATCTTTGTTACTGGGGGTGAATGTTTGCATTGTCCAGTATTCCGTCCATCAATTGTTTCTTTTGCATTTGTCGCCCTAAGTGGGAAGGGTATGCCCAGACGTGGGTCCCGTGCTCACTACACCACTGGATTCAAGCTAGCCTGGCTGAAGAAGGGTAATGCCCTGAAACCAGTCCTAGGATGCTTGTTTCCGATCCAGGGAGGACCTGGCTTGGCAGTTCGGGCTGGACTGTTCCCACAAGGAACAGGGTCAAGACTGATTTGCATATGGCTGGGTCCAAACTGGGGTGGTGTGGTGAGCAAAAGAATGATGGATTTAACCCAGATCTTTGTGACTGGGGGTGAATGTTTGCATTGTCCAGCATTCCGTCCATCAATTGTTTCTTTTGCAGTTGTGACACCATAGCCTGTTGGGATCCCAATTCTTACCTTGGTACCCAGTTTTAGTTTGTGAGGTGTCTTTGGGCCCTCCCTCCTGGTCAGGTTTTTGGGAGGCTACCTGGGACTCCTTACTTTTATCTTTTAGAGGCTCACTGTCTTTCCTCTGGGGAGGTTTTATAACCCCTTTCTTTTGGTCACCCCCAGTGGACATCCTAGTTACCCTTGTCTTGACCCAATGGTCCGCCTTCTTTCCCAATTCTTGGGGAGAAATTGGACCTAGGTCTACCAGATACTGATGCAACTTTTCATCAATGCAATTACTTAATATGTGTTCTTTCATAAACAAATTATAAAGACCATCATCATAATGTTGCACTTTGCTTCCAGTCAACCAGCCATCTCGTGTCTTAACTGAGTAGTCTACAAATTCCACCCAGGGCTGACTCTGGGTTTTCTGAGCCCCCCTGAATCTAATTCTATACTCCTCAGTTGTGCGACTAGTTGAACTGCAGCTCTTTGTAGAATTATTTTGATATTGGATACTATAATATTCACTGCCCACTGCTAATCTCGTCCCATAATGCTTTGCAGGGCCTTTGGTTGGGCTTGTATTTTTGCCAATAACTATGCTTGGGGTGGTCCTAAGAGGATGGGACCACCACCGAATCGTTCAACAAGATGTGCTTTTTGTTTTCAAGGCATCTGCTTGGTTCTCTCCCTAGGTTAGGGAGGATCCCAAAATCATCACCTCTCTCACTGCTTGTTAATTTATTGTTTCACTTTTGTGAAATGACTATATGCATTTTAGCATATAAAGACAGAGATACTTATTTTATCTTAACTTGCACTGTGCAGGATGTCGTTGGCAATTATTGCACAATGCAGACAAGCACACAGCTATGCACTATGCAATTTGCGTAGCTACGCGTAGTTCAAAGTGTTCTATGTGTAATACTGCTACGTAAACTACGCTTAGGGTTACTGTCAACACACATAGTAAACACATTCAAAGACTGTAAATAGGTCAACTCCACTATTCACACCCAACACTGCAATCCCTGTACATTATTACGTGCATTGCACATCCCAATACACCAAAAAATACACTTTTAAACTATTGCGTGAAAAAGAAATGAGGCATGCATGACCATTAAGCATGATTTTTCCAGCTGCTGCGTTAGCAGAAAATGATGATTCCCTGCCGACACATACTAAAAACCGCATTGTGCCTTGTGTGAAATCGACGCATTGACTGGTAGCATTAAAAAAAAACAACGCTTCGGCTGAAAACGTGACGCATCAGCCCAGGAAGTGAAGTAATGGATAAAGGGAAGTGATGTAATGGATCCTGCATGCTGCAAACCAGGAACTGTTAAGTTACTTTCATTTTCACTTTAAGTCACAGTTCATATGTCTGAGCTTGGGAGTGGTGGTGTTTTCTTTCTGTTGGAGAGTGGTTTTGGTGTTGTTGGAACTGGGGCGTCGTGACTCGTGTCTGCTGTCCCTGTCATGTCCCTCAAGTCCTTTTTGTGTGTGATTGTTGTATATTGCTGTTAATTGAATCTGTCTGCTGTGCGGTGATTGTCTATTGGGGTATCTTTGTTATGGGGGTAGTAGTGGGTTTTTGGGGGGTTCAGTTTTGTTTGGGTATTGTTAGTTGGATGGGATCATGCCAATGCAGGGTCGTTTTCGCTCCATGACTGAGCAGGAGTTTAGGAGCTTCTTGTGTCTGGTCATGCATTACCTGCCTGCCATGGTAGCCAGTGGGGGCCATGTCATCCATGGCTACCCCGTGAAGGTCTGCAAGCAATGCTGGGAATGTATACAGATGCAGAGGATGTATGGCGTGGACCGCGACATCCACCAGCTTAAACGTCACTGGGCCAATGTGGTCGGCAGGGAGTCGACCCTCTGGGATTATGAGGGCATTGAAGTTGGTGGAGCAACTGGTAAGTACACATGATTTGTCTTCTATCCTATGTGTCTCATGTACCCATTGATGATTTGTGGTAACATTAAGTATGGCTCACATGACTTTTGGCTCAAATTAGCCATGCCCCCATGCAAAAGAGTCAAATGCCATGGCTAAAGTGCTGGAATGATCTGTGCACCAGTGCTATCGGTGACACTGTGCGGCCAACACAAGTATTCGTGTCCCTGTAGGTGATACAAATGAGTCCCAGGGCAGTATTGAGTTGATGTACATGCCCATAGCCCATTCAGCCAACTAGTATGATGACAGACCAGGTAGTGCAAATGTGCTCCAGAGCTGCTTATTTCACAACGGGCATTGGTCAGATACAGTTGTGATGGGCCATTACAGGACTTATGTGACACATAAAGGGGCTTATGTACAAGCCCCTTGCACTGCTGGGATGTCACTTCTTACATTTTCAAAAGTGATGCACCTGCCGCGCAAGGGCCTTGTAAATAAGGCCATTGGTGATATGCCGATAATCCTCCTTGGCATACCTCCCCTGGGTTGCAAAGCATTTTGAGGCCTGCCATGGCTTACACTGCTTAGATAACCTCTGAATGTGGCAAAACACACATCACTGGTCTTGAACAGCATTTCTAATGTAACAGTATGGTCCTTGATGTCCACTATAGCTACGCTGTGCTTTGCACTGGCTTGACTGACTACATACCTCTGAATGCATAGCAAATCCCACATGCTGCCTTTGAATGGCCTCATGGAGGTGTTTTAGAGGCCAGAGCCACTGGAGCTGTCCTTACATAAGAGGCTCACATAGTACATGCCTCTAGTATGTGAGGCCCAATGTATGTCAGATGGGAGCCCACTTAAATGTGCCTGTATCCAAGGGTATGCTAGCCTGAATATGACACATCTCAACCAATCCCATATGTGTTATGGTTGAATTATGCTAGTTCAAACTAAGGGATGCATGGAACATGTGTGAACAATATAATGCACTGACACGTACAGAACTCACCTAACTTAGGGAACAAATACGCATGATGTAAGATGTACGTAGCATACTCATTTCCTGGTGTCAGCATTTAAGAGGGCTTGGGTATTGCAGTACCTTGCTGAGTATGGTATGTGATTTATGGGTAGGTGCAGAGAATCATCAAAGTCAGCTACCACAGTGAAATTTGGTAGTGATGAGATTCATGACGTGGTTCCACAAATTGGCCAACAGGTGCATGTTTTGGCTCTTCACATGTATGTACACTTCAGCCGGCCTTACCAATGTGTAACATTCAGGCATATAAACTGTGTCAATTTATTACTTATAACCTGAAGGGTTACATAGCCAATAACTATGCATATGTACTGTGCTTCTGTAGCATATGAAATATGTGTTCTAAGTTTACTGATGTGTTTTACATGTCATGTCTTGAATGGACCCCATCATATACACGTGGTAACGTGGAAAACTTAAAGGAGCCTAACTTTATCGGTGAGTGTCTTCATCAATGCTAATTGTGTAGTGCAAGGATTGAGTGTGATGTCAGATGCTGTTTGACTTGCCAGATTCAATGTGCATCCCTATCACAAATGAACGTTTGTGAGAAGATAAATAGGTCAGGAAAAGTTAAGGTTACATGTTGCATGTCTATCAGCCTCTGACTACTGACAAGGAGAACACTTTGCCAATCTGGGATGGACCACAAGATAGAGGCTTGACAGAGGAGCCATGATCACAGTGGCAGACTGTGCAAATATATGTGGGAGTGGATACACATCTGAACATGGATGTGGTTGTGAAGAATTCAGAAAGCATGTAATGCTATGATACTGGGAGCATGTAATGAGCAGTGACATGGTCCACCATGGACTTACAACAATTCAGATAGGAGAGGTTTCATATGCCTCTGTGTGATGGGAGGTACTTATCCAGCGTCCATTGTTATATATCATACCTGCCAGGTGTTCTGTATAGTTAGCAATGTGTCCTGATATGGGTCCTTGCCATATCAGTTACACTACGTTGTGAGACAATACATGTACTTTGGAGACATTGCACATCTTACTGTGGCAAATCACTAAGGCATAAAGGCCATTGCAGGATGAAGAAGGCACACTAATGTACATTGAAGGTGGCATGTGTACCATTCCATGAGTACCAAAGAGCATTGTTCCCAAGCATACTGAGTACTGACATGGTCATACCTAGATGTGCCATGGTGTTGCAATTGCATAGTGCAACAATTGCCCTGCCTTTGTAATTAGGGCTTAGTACATCTGATATAATAGATAATAGGCATGTGTATGGCCACTCTAAGCTGCAAGAAGAATTAAGTCTGTAGGGTCTGCTAATCTTAGATGTTGTGTAAATAATGATGTTTCATGAGGCTAGCACCTTGAAGAGCAGCTCTAAGTTTTGGAGCATTATAAACATCCCTTTGTTGACGACAGATGCCGCTGATCCATTGGAGGTTCATATTACAGAAGATGCCTGGGTAAACCATTTTGAGGAAACCTATCAGTCCTCTTCCTTTTTGAGTGGGGATACTGGCCTAATTGAAGGGAAACCCGATATTTCCTTTTCAGTTGAGGAAGTAAGAAAGGGCATAGCGGGGCTGTCAAAAACAAGGCCCCAGGTCCTGATGGGATCCCTCCCAATCTCTATATCTCTAATATGGATATTCCGGTACCGGCCCTTACCTCCATCTTCAATGCGGCAGTTGTGACTGGTCTCCCGGGTTCCTGGGCGACATCTATCATCATTCCTGTTTTTAAAAGGGGAGCGAGAAATAGCACTCATTGTTATAGGCAAATTTCCCTGCTCGAGTGGGTGGTCAAGGTGGTTGGACGTATCTTATAAGATAGACTTTCCGAATGGGCAGGTGACAATAATATTTTTGTAGAAGTACAGTATGGATTCCGCCCAGGACGGTCAATGGTTGATCAATGCTTGAACCTTTATATGGTCCTTAACAAGATTATGGATGCCCGCTCCAGCTTTTATGGATCTGTCTTCCGCGTTTGATCGCATTAATAGAACCAACCACTGGCAGATCATATTGTTCATTTGAGTGGAGTGTTTTCATTTTAAGGGCTCTCCATAGGGACACTAAGAAGGTGTTTTGCTATACAAAAGATCTTAAGGTCACCCGGCAATTTTTGATACACAGAGGGGTCCAGCAGGGCTGTCTACTGGCCCTTTTCTTATTAACTCATATGCTAACAACTTGGAGCAGGTCCTTTCGAAGTTAAAAGTGGATTGCCCCCAGGTGGGGCTGCAGAGTCTGCCGGTATTACTGTATGCAGACAACGCAGTCCTTATGGCTCGGACATCTAGGGTGCTGCAAATTTAGTTGAACTCTTTTGTTCACTTCATTGATGATCTGGAACTGTCAGTTAATAAGAAATCTTATGTGATGGTGGTGGGAGTGGACCCCGATAAACAAAATCTCACACTGTAGGACTTGGCCTTTTTGGCTAAAATTCACTAAAACGTTTTGCTTTCCCCTAGACCGTTTTCCTGACATAGAGTTGCCAATTTAGATGCTTTGGGTACTTTGCCACTGCTAATCAGTGTCAAAGTACAAAGGTTCCCTGTGTAAAGTGTAATGGTAATTGGTTGGCCATGATTGGTATGTTTGCCTTACTAGTAAAGTCCCTAGTGATGTGCACTGTGTGTGCCCGGGCTAGTAATGCAAAGGGTGCGCAGAGAAGGGATCTCAGGCCTGCAGTGTAGGGCCTGCGCACAGTTTGCTAAGTTAGCATGTTGTCCTGACATGTGCAACCACTTGTCCGGCCTTACTTTCCCTTTTGCGTACACCGTGGGCACCCCTGTGGTAGGTCCCAGGTAACCCCTGGGCAGTGTGCCGTGTAAGTAAAAGGCAGGACATATACTGAGGTGTGTGTTATGTCCTGACAGTGAAAAACACTCCATTTCGTTTTTCACTGGTGAAAGGCCATTCTGCCCATAGGACATAATGGGGGAGGCTGGGTATTGTGTTTGTTAGCCTAGTTTCCCATAAGTTTAAAATGGAGAGGTGAAGTTTGGTATGTATGAACTCACAGCGTCATAACACATCTTTCTATGAAAGTGGTTTTGTCACTGTGTGTTCAGACGCCGCTCTTTTAGAAAGTGGCTGAGTTTTGTGCTTTAAGCATTTCTGTGTGTCTCTGCTGAATGTGGATTGACTGTCTGGATCTGAGAGGGGAGGGGGTGAGATGGCACCAGGCTGACCTGCATCTGGAGAGTATGCGAGGAGAAACCCCGGGAGGTGAAGAGGCCTGGGTTGCTGCTATAAAACAATTGACCCACCCCCTGCTGAGTGATTAAGGATCCAGACCCCCAGTATCAAAGGGAGAAAGGTGACACTGGGAGGGAGACACCCAGAACTGATTAGGCAGTGGTTAGGGACCCTGGCCTGAGCACAACGAACTTCAAAGACATTTAGGGGTATATCTATGAGAGCTGAAATCCCTGAACGTTGGAATAGAAATGGATTGAGACTGAAAAGGCTTGGACCCATTTCGTGGTCAAGAGGAACCTCTGCTAAGGAAGGAACAACTGAAGAGACTGCTGGGGAGGACCAATCCTTGCTTCGTGATCTGGGGCTGGTCTGCAGTTTGCTGTTTTAACCAAGGAAGAGGCTGTTGGGACTATGCTGTGTGCGCTGGGTCCTCCTGCTTGAAGAAGACTGTGCTTTGTGCTGTGTCTTGTTACCCCAAGGGCCCGAGGTGAGCTGGCTCCCTATTTGGAAACACACTAACACAGGAACATAAAAGTTTCCGGAGAAGTTTCAAGCGTTGCAGTGGGCGCTTGTTGTGGCAGCTTGAGACCCTCTGAAGGTGTGCCCTGTGATCTTGGACACACGGAGAAGTGAGACTCGGACGCGCTGGGTGCGTGTCGTGGTGCACAGGAGGCGTTGGTGAAGAGCGCCTGGTGAACGTGTGCATCGAAGGAGAAGTGAGTCTCGGACGCGCAGGGTGCGTGTCATGGTGCACAGGAGGCGTTGGTGAAGAGCGCCTGGTGAACGTGTGCATCGGAGGTGAAGTGAGACTCGGATGCGCAGGGTGCGTGTCGGGGTGCACTGCAGGCACTGGTGAAGAGCGCCTGGTCAGTGGGTGCATCGGAGGTGAAGAGAGTCTCGGACGTGCAGGGTGCGTGTCATGGTGTACTGGAGGCGTTGGGGAGGAGCGCCTGGTCAACGCATGCATCGGAATTGGAGTGAGTCTCGGACACGCAGGGTGCGTGTCGGGGTGCATCGGAGGCGTTGGTAAAGAGCGCCTGGTGATCGAGTGCACTGGAGAAGAAGCGAGGCTCGGACACAGTGAGCGTGGCGAGGTGCAGCCAGAGGCGTTGGTGAAAAGCGCCCCGGATATCGGGGCACCGGAATTGGAGTAAGTCTCAGTGAAGCAGTGTGCGTGCTTTGGTGCAACCTGGGACTGTGGAGGTGATTGGCTGATCATCGTGTGCACCGGAAGAAAGTGAGTCTCTGCTAACCCTGGGCATAATACTTTGCTACACTCACAAAGCATGCAAAGCTTGTGCTACTACGCACATTGCACGTAGCATCTTAGCAGGAGTATAATAAACTCCTTCAAATGCTTTGATAAAGCAATTTTTTATGCTAAAAAGCATATAACCAATTCACAAAAATGAATTTAGATATTAAAATATCAAGCAATGAGAGAGGTGATGATTTTGGAGTCCCCCCTAACCTAGGGGGAGGACCAAGCAGATGCCTTAAACACAAAAAGCTTATCATGTGAACGATTCAATGGTGGTCCCTTCCTCCTAGGACCACCCCAAGCACAGTTATGGGCAAAAATACAATCCCAACCAAAGGCCCTGCAAAGCATTATGGGACGAGATTAGAAGTGGGCAGTGAATATTATAGTGTCCAATATCAAAATAATTCTACAAAGAGCTGCAGTTCAACTAGTCGTTACTAGGTGTCCCTCACGAGTCAAATGCAAAAGCATTGAAATTATTAATACATCAAGCTGCAGTTCCACTAGTCGTTACAAGATGTCCCTCACGAGTCAAATGCAAAAGTATTGAAAACCTTTCATGAAGCTTTTGCATTTGACTCGTGAGGGACACCTAGTAACGACTAGTGGAACTGCAGCTCTTTGTAGAATTATTTTAATATTGGATGCTATAATATTCACTGCCCACTGCTAATCTCGTCCAATAATGCTTTGCAGGGCCTTTGGTTGGGATTGTATTTTTGCCAATAACTGTGCTTGGGGTGGTCCTAAGAGGATGGGACCACCACCGAATCGTTCAATAAGATGTGCTTTTTGTTTTCAAGACATCTGCTTGGTTCTCTCCCTAAGTTAGCGAGGATACCAAAATCATCACCTCTCTCACAACTTTTTGTTTTCACTTTAGTGAAATGACTATATGCATTTTTAGCATATAAAGACAGAGATATTTATTTTATTTTAACTTGTACTGTACAAGATACTTTTGGTAATTATTGTACAGTGCAGTCAAGCACACAACTACGCACTATGCAATTTGCATAGCTACGTGTAGTTGAAGCTGTACTTCATGTAGTTACGTGAAGTGCTACTACGCCCAGGCTTAGTCTCTGCAGCGTGGTGTGCGTGTCTTGGTGCCAACTGAGACCGCAGGAAGGAGTGCCTGGCGAACGTGCACTCGGAATCGACGTGAAGTCCCATCAGCGTTGTGTGTGTGACTTCGTGCCAGAAGAGACCCGGAGGGTGCTGTGGTGAACGTGCACCCGGAGTAACGTAATCTCAGGGGCGTGGGGTACGTGTGCCCTGCGGCCACCTGAGACCTTCCTAACAGTCGTGGCCCGGACCGGCAGCCCCAGAGGAGCTGAGCTGCCAGGACGAGCCGCTGAGGCCCATTGAGAAAGTTCTGCACCGAAGGCCTAGTTCATTGAAGGAGGAGAGGAGAGTGGGGACGTGCCCCCATGTAACGTAGATCACTGCCTGGGCGGGGTGCGGGCTCGGAGGGACACTCTCTCGGCCTCTCAGTCCTTCTGGCGACGTGAGCCTTTGCTTCGGCTCAGATTGGGGCCCGTACTGACCAAAGGAGTGGCGGTACTGGGGCCAGAGTGGGAAGCTGTACTTTAAGTCATCGTGGATACGTGTGGTGGGCAACTGTTATCGAAGAGGCTGACTGTTGTAATACACATTGCCAATATTGCTGCTAACGAACTGCCGGACTGTCTTATGACGCCTGACATTATTTCTGCCTAACGAAGTACACGATTGTAGCGCTACGCATTGCATTATTTCTCCCTTGCAAAGTACAGGATTGTAGCGGCCCGCATTGCTTTATTTTGTCATTGCAAAGTACATGATTGTAGCTACGCATTGCATTATTCCTTAATTGCAAAGTACATGATTGTGGCGGCGCGCATTGCATTATTTCTTCATTGCAAAGTACGTGATTGGGGTGTGACGCATTGCATAATTTCTCCCATTGCAGGTACCGGGGTGTATCGTTACGCATTGTATTATTTCTCCTGTGCCCAGCACAGGATTGTATCGTTACGCGGCGCACTATTGTTTGTCCATTGCAACATGTGTGATTCTAGCATTACGACCAGCATAGCATTTTGAAAGCAGTGGTTGGGATTTGAACCTACCAGCCAGCCGGAACGAATATTACCCTTTATTATATGTTGGCTTTTGTATCATGTGGTCTGATCCTATATCTTTCTATATAAAGTTTATACTCGTTTTTATCAAACTTGTGTGGAGTCCATTTGTGGTGTCACCAGGGGGTTGCTGTGGGTGTGGTTGCACATACTGTAAACTCGTGCCTTGGAGATAGGCCTGGCTGCTCGTGCCAAGCTACTAAGGGGGTGAGCAGGGCTATCTCAAACGGTGTCCTTACTTGGCCTAACATTGAGTGGGGAGTCCCAGGTCTCACATTTGTGACAGTGACACGTGACTGGGACTCCGGCTTCCAACATTTGGCGGCAGAGCGGTGGGATACGATCCTAACGTAATTGAAAAGCGTGTGTGCAAAACCACTCACAGTAATTGGTGTACATCATAAATTGATCGCAGACCACGACGCAACAACATATTGTTTTGAATTGTTGATACTATTGTTGAGTAACCTTTAAACCACACATCATGTCTCAGGAGGGGAGCCAGATAGCCGGTGAGGCTGGGGCTGCAGAATTAGAGTTTAACATTGAGGCATTGTTGACCCACAAGGTTGATCAGTTGAGGAAATTCTGCAGAGCTTTGGGATGTCCCATGAAGGGTAGCGCCAAGAAGGAGGAGCTGCAAGTGGCCTTGAGGGCCTGGTGGGAAGCCAAAGAGGCTCAGGAGATGGGTGATGTTGAGGTGGATGAGGATGACCCAGGGAATGGATTTAGTCCACAGGATTTGCCAGTGGAGGGACCAGCCGCAGGGGCTGGTAGTAGCCATTCAGGGAGGAGTTTTTACCAGAGGAGTTGGAGGAAAACCAAAGGGTCAGACTGCATGAGTTGGAGGTGTTGAAACTTAAAACTCAAGCAGAGGAGAGCAGGAACGCTCTCGCGTTGGAAGAGAAACGGATTCTCTTCGCTCATGAGTTAAGCATGAGGGAACTGGACATTAAGGATAAACAAGTAGAGTCCAGTTCGTATGGTGGCAGCGCACAACCAGTGCCAAGTGCGGATGAGTACAAGAGTGCACTGGAAGATTGTGTAGTGGTTAGCATGGTAAATGATTTGGAGGGGTTGTCCAGTTTGGCCCCAGGGGAGCCTAGGCTCAGAAATTATTTTCCAGGATTGCGCCACCCCGGGTTAAGGTGTGGGCTCCTTGATTCCCGGGAACCTGCACGAGAACCGGACCCCTGGTCATGGGTCCAGGGGCCTGAAGAGGCCCCAAAGAGGGAAGAAGGGCCAAGTGGCGCAAGGAGATCCCAGAGTAGTGAGGAGGGGGTGCTGGCTAGCCCCTTGTCTCAAAAGAGGGGGAGGAAGAGTAAGCAGTACCCCCAGGGATCAGCAGCACCACCCAGGAAACTGGGGGGGGCCGTAGGAGAGCCCCCGGGTGGAGGCCTAGTGCCTACTTGCCAGAGGTGTGAGGAAGAACACCTAGCGACAGGAGGGCGTGGGGAGTCTGTAGCCAGAGCTCCTGCCGTCCTGAAGTTTGTGGGTGCCATTCCTAAGTGGCAGGCCCAGAAAAATAAATGGAAGGTTAAAAGAGGGTTGTGTTCCCCAGGGGGAACACCAGTGGGACAGTGTCCAGCCAGTGGGGCTGGGTCCCCTAGAAATGACCAGGGTGAACCCGCTTTTAAGTTTTAACCTGGAGGGCAGGATGACTGGAGGTAGTATCCTGACCGATGGGCCTTCCCAGGGTACCACTCCAGGGTGGGGTTGGCATGGAACCAACACCCCTGGAGGGGTCCCCTGGCTGGGAGGGATCCATGGAACAGCATTGTTGGCTCAGGTAGTAGTGATCAAGAAGACACCCTGGGGTCAGGAAGGCGTGGAACAGGAGGGTGTCCCTGTGGTAGAGGGCCTGCGTCCTGGTTCTATCGCCCGAAGCCGGGAAGTCCATCAAGGTAATGATTGGTCTACCCTGGCTTTTGGCTGGGAGGGGGTTGTGTAAGACTTGGCCTTTTTGGCTAAAGTTCCCTAAAACATTTTGCTTTCCCCCTAGACCGTTTTCCTGACATAGAGTTGCCAATTTAGATGCTTTGGGTACTTTGCCACTGCTAATCAGTGTCAAAGTACAAAGGTTCCCTGTGTAAAGTGTAATGGTAATTGGTTGGCCATGATTGGTATGTTTGCCTTACTAGTAAAGTCCCTAGTGTGTGCCCGGGCTAGTAATGCAAAGGGTGCGCGGAGAACGGAACTCGGGCCTGCAGTGTAGGGCCTGCGCGCAGTTTGCTAAGTTAGCATGTTGTCCTGACAAGTGCAACCACTTGTCAGGCCTTACTTTCCCTTTTGCGTACACCGTGGGCACCCCTGTGGTAGGTCCCAGGTAACCCCTGGAAAGGGTGCCGTGTAAGTAAAAGGCAGGACATATACTGAGGTGTGAGTTATGTCCTGACAGTGAAAAACACTCCATTTCGTTTTTCACTGGTGAAAGGCCATTCTGCCCATAGGACAGAATGGGGGAGGCTGGGTATTGTGTTTGTTAGCCTAGTTTCCCATAAGTTTAAAATGGAGAGGTGAAGTTTGGTATGCATGAACTCACAGCGTCATAACACATCTTTCTATGAAAGTGGTTTTGTCACTGTGTGTTCAGAAGCCGCTCTTTTAGAAAGTGGCTTAGTTTTGTGCTTTAAGCATTTCTGTGTGTCTCTGCTGAATGTGGATTGACTGTCTGGATCTGAGAGGGGAGGGGGTGGGATGGCACCAGGCTGACCTGCATCTGGAGAGTATGCGAGGAGAAACCCCAGGAGGTGAAGAGGCCTGGGTTGCGGCTCTAAAACAATTGACCCATCTCCTGCTGAGTGATTAAGGATCCAGACCCCAGTATCAAAGGGAGAAAGGTGACACTGGGAGGGAGACACCCAGAACTGATTTAGGCAGGGGTCAGGGACCCCTGAGCACAACGAACTTCAAAGACATTTAGGGGTATATCTATGAGAGCTGAAACCCCTGAACGTTGGAATAGAAATGGATTGAGACTGAAAAGGCTTGGACCCATTTTGTGGTCAAGAGGAACCTATGCTAAGGAAGGAACAACTGAAGAGACTGCTGGGGAGGACGAATCCTTGCTTCGTAATCTGGGGCTGGTCTGCAGTTTGCTGTTTTAACCAAGGAAGAGGTTGTTGGGACTGTGCTGTGTGCGCTGGGTCCCCCTGCTTGAAGAAGACTGTGCTTTGTGCTGTGTCTTGTTACCCCAAGGGCCCGAGGTGAGCTGGCTCCCTGTTTGGAAACACAGGAACATAAAAGTTTCCGGAGAAGTTTCAAGCAACGCGGTGGGCGCGTGTTGTGGCAGCTTGAGACCCTCGGAAGGTGTGCCCTGTGATCTTGGACACACGGAGGAGAAGTGAGACTCGGACGCGCTGGGTGCGTGTCGTGGTGCACAGAAGGCGTTGGTGAAGAGCGCCTGGTGAACTTGTGCATCGAAGGAGAAGTGAGTCTCGGACGCGCAGGGTG
The DNA here is from genome assembly GCA_963921515.1 of Calotriton arnoldi. NCBI lineage: Eukaryota > Metazoa > Chordata > Amphibia > Caudata > Salamandridae > Calotriton > Calotriton arnoldi. The sequence goes on from CAWUFW010019070.1 coordinate 46,829, forward strand.
TGTGTCGTGGTGCACAGGAGGAGGCATTGGTGAAGAGCGCCTGGTGAACGTGTGCATCGGAGGGGAAGTGAGACTCGGACGCGCAGGGTGCGTGTCGGGGTGCACCGCAGGCGCTGGTGAAGAGCACCTGGTCAGCGGGTGCATCGGAGGTGAAGAGAGTCTCGGACGCGCAGGGTGCGTGTCATGGTGCACTGGAGGCGTTGGCGAGGAGCGCCTGGTCAACGCGTGCATCGGAATTGGAGTGAGTCTCGGACGCGCAGGGTGCGTGTCGAGGTGCGGCCGGAGGCGTTGGTGAAGAGCGCCTGGATATCGGGGCACCGGAATTGGAGTAAGTCTCAGTGAAGCAGTGTGCGTGCTTTGGTGCAACCTGGGACTGTGGAGGTGATCTGCTGATCATCGTGTGCACCGGAAGAAAATGAGTCTCTACTCTCTGCAGCGTGGTGTGCGTGTCTTGGTGCCAACTGAGATCGCAGGAAGAAGTGCCTGGCGAACGTGCACTCGGAGTCGATGTGAAGTGCCATCAGCGTTGTGTGTGTGGCTTCGTGCCAGAAGAGACCCAGAGGGTGCTGTGTTGAACGTGCACCCGGAGTAATGTATTCTCAGGGGCGTGGGGTACGTGTGCCCTGCGGCCACCTGAGACCATCCTAACAGTCGCAACCCGGACCAGCAGCCCCGGAGGAGCTGGGCTGCCAGGCCGAGCCGCTGAGGCCCATTAAGAAAGTTCTGCACGGAAGGCCTAGTTCATTGAAGGAGGAGAGGAGAGTGGGGTCGCGCCCCCAGGTAACGTGGATCACTGCCTGTGCGGGGTGCAGGCTCGGAGGGACACTCTCTCAGCCTCTCAGTCCTTCTGGCGACGTGAGCCTTTGCTTCGGCTCAGATTGGCGCCCATACTGACCAAAGGAGTGGCGGTACTGGGGCCAGAGTGGGAAGCTGTAATGTATGTCATCGTGGATACGTGTGGGGGGCAACTGTTATCAAAGAGGCTGACTGTCGTAATACACATTGCCAATATTGCTAATAACGAACTGCCGGACTGTCTTATGACGCCTGACATTATTTCTGCCTAACGAAGTACACGATTGTAGCGCTACGCATTGCATTATTTCTCCCTTGCAAAGTACAGGATTGTAGCGGCCCGCATTGCAATATTTCGTCATTGCAAAGTATATGATTGTAGCTATGCCTTGCATTATTCCTTAATTGCAAAGTACATGATTGTGGCGGTGCGCATTGCATTATTTACATCCTCTAAATAGCTCAAATGGACTTATCCAAGTGATAGAATTAGGTGAAGTTCTATAGGTTAACAACATAGACTGCAAAGCATTCTTCCAACTTAATCCACCCTTCACAGCCAGTTGGATGGCTTCTTTGACCACACGGTTGAACCTCTCAACTTGACCATTGGCCTCTGGATGGAAAACAGCAATTCTTTCATGAATAACTCCACATTTCTGCAAATAATTCTTCATCTGTTTACTGACAAATTGGGGGCCTTTGTCAGTCACGAGTTCCTCCAAAAGCTGTATTGTATTGTATTGTATCGTAGACTTATATAGCGCAAAAACTGTCACCCTGCGGGTATCCTGGCGCTGCGACTTACCAAGTTGTCACTAGGCAGAACAGATAGCCTGTACACTGATTTAGAGCTCATATTACTCATCCCTAGGGAAAAGCCAAGTCTTTAAGCTTTTTCTAAATGAGGGCAGCGAGTTAGTTTGTCTAATATGCAGGGGGAGATCATTCCAGAGTCGTGAGGCTGCTATACCAAATGCTCTGCCACCCATCCTGGTCTTCTTGAATCTAGTAGTAGTTACCAGACTTGCACTGGAAGAACGAAGATTTCTCCCAGGATTGTACCAGGTGAGTTTCTCCTGCATGGAAATTGGACCCAGACCATGCACTGCCCTGAACACGATGCAGAGAGATTTAAATTGAATTCTCTCCTTGATGGGTAGCCAATGGAGGTCCTTAAGTGCTGCCGTCGTCGAAGACCTGCGCTGCCTATTTAACGCCAGTTTAGCTGCTATGGACTGGATCCTCTGCAGCTTCAATAGCACTGAGCGCGGTGCTCCCAAATACAGAGAGTTGCAGTAGTCCAGTCTACTTAAAATTATACTCCTCACTACTAAGGGTCTAGTAGCACTAGGCAGTAGTGGGAGAATCTGGCGTAATGCTCTTAACAGTGAAAAACAACTCTATAACAACCTCTGAAGTAACAGCCTTCACCATCTTGATCTCATGCCATTTCGAGTAGTAGTCTATCAGCACAATTCCAAAAGCTTCTTGTCTTGGTAAAACCGCAAAAGGACCAATAATATCCAGTCCCAATTTTCGCCAAGGCGCTATCAGAAAATCTACAGGTTGGGGATCGGTGATCAGGGCTTTAGCTGACTTGTCACTATTCACACATTTGTCACACAATCTCACTTGATGTTCCACAAAGGAGTCAGTGCCCGGCCACCAGAAGCCTACCTTAGTACATCTTCTCATGGCAGAAAATGTTTCACTTTGGTTAGCTCACAATCCTTCTCCATCTCTTCATGCCATTTATTTTCTTCCAAAATGGGAAACTCAGAGCCCAGTATTTGACATTACTCAATTTGAATGCTACTTCACATTCATCTACCTCAAGATCATCATGGTCTTCTACTGGTAAAGGCAATCTAGACATGCAATCTGCATGTACATTGTTTTTGCCAGGAACATAATCCAATTCATACTGCAAATTCTACAATTTAGAAGCCAATCTAACTAACCTAGCAGACATGGTACATACTCCACCTGGTGCTAACGTGTGCACAAGAGGCTTATGATCAGTTTTGATTGTAAACTTGGGGGCATATTATCAAGCTGCAGCGAAAATTATCGCTGGCCGCGCTTAGCGTGAGAATTGTTATCGCCGGCTATCGCTGGAAATTATCGCCATGCTAGCGCTGTATTAACAACGCTTAGCGCAATGGCGATAATTATTCCAACGATAGCGGTGTTTTCCACGGAACATCGCTGGTTTTCCAGCGATGTTCCATGGAAAACAGCGATATCCTTGATGATAGTGCCTGTGGTCTTAGCCACACAATCCACCCCCCATGTTAGGTATGCCTTAGTCTGGAATTTAACAGACGTTAAATTCCAGCGTTAAGGCACAGTTAACGTGATTTCAAATATCGCTACCCCTCGTTGATAATATCGCGAAGCTGGGTTAGCGATATTTTCACATGGGGTTGTGTCAGGCACGCCCCCCTTGCATCTCATTAGCGATGCGATGCGAGGCGTGCTGACAACGGGCGCTAAGGCAAGGAAACACGCGCTAGCGTGTCCTTGTCAATAAAGCGATAATATTATCGCCGCTTTTCGCCCGAAAACGGACGCTAAAGCGGCGATAATCTTATCGCGGCCCCTTGATAATATGCCCCTTAGTTCCCCACAGAAAAGACCTAAAATGTTCAGCACCCCCACACAAAAGCTAATAACTCTCAAGTCAGAATAATTTTTCTCCGCATCCTGCAAAGCTTTCGAAGGATATGCCACGATCCATTCCTGACCATGTTCTTCTTGCATTAAAACACCACCCAAACCACAATTGCTAGCATCATCATCATCATCAAATTCACTTTATTCGGTTAATAAAAACCATAAAAGTACAGATCAAACATCATATACAACAACATAGAAACATAGACTAAAATCATATTGAAATAATCTTGGGGACCGTAGAAACATTTCATCTCCAACTTCATAAAAATAATTAAAAACGGACGTCAGATTTTAAATTTCGTCGATAAAAATGTCTATACAAAATGTCTTTGAGATTTCTCTGGGGCAAAGGGACAATCAGACATAGAAAACATTTTCTCACATTTTCCATAAAGGAGTACTCTTCAGTTAAAACATCATTCATTTAAGACACACCACAGTTCATCCTGATTATAAAAGAGCTGCAGCATTACTTGGGAAGATAGGCCTTTTTCCCTTTCCCTAACAGCAGCAACTAAAAAACTGGCAATATAGAAAATCTCACATGTATTATTCAACATTTGTAGGTATACTAATGCTGGCTGTACCTGAAGAAAACCTTTACCCTTTCAAATAGGCACTAAAAACTTTCTGCCAATTTCATGAAAGTGTTCACAAAACATGATAAAGTGCAAGGTGTCTTTGGTGGAGAAATTATCACATGTACAAGGGCCTAAATCTTTCACCTTACTCCAACCCTGCGGTTCGGCCAGAATACAGTACAAAAAGGTTAAGTCTGAATCTGGTTAAAAGAAATCGGAGCTATGGCTTTGTTACAACTTTCAAAAATGGTTCTATCGATGAGGATGTTTTCAACAAAAGATAGGCTCGTACCATAGGTTTCATTATTTCATTTGCCTCTCTCTCCGTGTACACCATGTTTAAAAAATGTTTTTTGACCCACGATAGATCCTCTTTCCTGATATTATCTGGCGACTCAGAGATCGGGGTGCCCTAATTTATTTGTTGCAATCTTTATATACTGTAGCCACAGGATGCAACTGACTCTATCCAAGGACTGACAATCTCGGGCGATCTCTCGGTTCATCATCAGTTCTGGATCAATTCAGATCATTATCCAGCTGGTGCCAGTCCTATCAGGTCAGAAACAAAGCCAATGCCTAGTTCTTGATGAGTGATATATGAGGAAGTGGATTGCGGAACCGAGAGTAAGTTTCTGCAAAACGTATTTTCCACTATTTGTATTTCCTCTACCGCCTTATAGCCCCAGATATCTGACCCATACTTAGCAACGGCAATACATTTAGATCTATAGAAGTTAAGCATAGCTTCAATTGGCTTAGCCCCGAATCTCTGTGCAAAACCAAGGAGAGCTACTGTAGATCTTTCCATAGCATGTTTTTTTGCTTTCTTTTGTGGTACCCAAGAACCCCTTTCATCGAACAGTACCCCTAAGTATGTAAATGAGGTCACCCTTGTTAATACGGTTCCTTCGCTGTGGAATATTTTGAGCTTTTTGAGTCTCTGGCCCATGACCATAGTGTGCGATTTAGAAATATTAACACTTAAATCCAGGTATCTCATGAAATCCGCAAAAGCACCCAGGAGACTCTGGAGCCCCACTGATGTGTGTGCTAGTAGAACCGCACCATCTGCGTATAAAAGAGCGGGGATTGACCGGACCCAGCTCGAGGGATATCTCGGGTGGCTGTGCACAGGGAGGTGTCAAGGTTATTTATATATAAGGTAAAAAGAAGGGGGCTAAAATGCAGCCCTGTCTTACGCCTCTTCCAATACAAAAGTGCTCAGTGCAGTTATCCCTCTGGTCAAATCTCACTCTCGCAGAGAGGTCCCTATGCAGGTCTGCCAAAAAATGAACTACACCGCGGTCCATTCCCATGTCAACTAATAAGACCCATAATTTCGATCTATTGACTCGATCGAAAACCGAGGACAGGTCCATAAAGGCCAGATGTAATGTCCAGGACTTGGCCGCTGTGTATTTCCCAATTAACAACTGCAGGTTTAAGCACTGATTGATTGTGCTCCTTCCCTTCCTAAATCCATACTGCAGATTTGACAGAACACCACTCTCTTCCAGCCATTCTGTAAGTTTGCTGAGAATTACTCTCCCTAGTACTTTCACAGCGGAATAAATCAGGGATCTGGGCCTATAACATCGCGGGTCATCTCTCTGGCCCTTTTTAAATACCGGTATAATAGTAGATTGGGACCAAGACTTCGGGAAACTGTGCTGAGTTGCCACATTAAAAACATTGGTTAAACTTTTTGCCCAGAGTGTCTCATCCATTTTATACAGGTCAGCCGGAACGTCATCCGGACCAGGAGCCTTTTATTGCTAGACATCTGGGTGACTGCCAACCCCACTTCCTCTTCATTAAAAATCAGACTATATGTACCCGTATTTGGTAAGAGGGGACTAGGGGTTCCCACATCTTCCTGGTCATCGTATGTGTGTTTAAAATGAGTGAGCCATTGAACCTCAGTTATATTACAATTCCAACAGGGAGTTGCTAATTCCAATGAAAAAAGGTTTATTTACAATATCCCAAAACCTGGCACTGTTCTTGAGAACATCCACTGAAAATAAGTCATTCCAGGCTTCTTGTTTGATTTCGGTTTTGTGGATTTCTAAGACACACTTATATGTCTTTCTAAGTGACACAATTGCTAGCATCCACCATGACAATGCAAGGTTTACCAACCACAAAAGGACTGAAACATGGTGCATTCACAATTTGGTTTTTCAAGGTATTGAAAGCAGTAGACATGGCCTTAGTCCATTCAAATTTCGCATTTTTCTTTAGTAAACACCTAAAAGGATCAACCATAGCTGCATAGTTGTGTATACATTTTGCATAGAATTCTGTTAACCCAAGAAAAGCCGCCAATCGTTCTTTACATGTAGGTACTGGTGCCTTGTTGATGTTTTCTTCATGATTCTTCTTAGGTTTAATGTAAGCTCCACTAATGCAATGTCCTAAGTACTCACCTTTGTGTTTCCTAAACCTACATTTGTCTGAGCATAAAGTCAGACCCTTAGCGGCGAAAGCAGCCAAAACATTCTTTAAATTGCCATCATGTTCCTTTACATCTTTTCCAAATACCAATATAACGTCTTAGAAAGTAACTGCCCCAGCGAGACCCTCTAAGGTTTCCTTCATTAATCTCTGGAACACTGAAGCAGCACTTGCCAAACTGAAAGGCATTCTACAAAATCTAAACAAGCCCTCAGGAGTGATGAACGCAGTCAGATTTTTAGATTCTAATGTAGAGGAAAGTGGGAGATTTGGAAACAAATAAATGGGGAACACATTTTCCCTATTGACTTCTATTGAAGCGAGGCGATTTTAGGTGAAAGACAGCTAAAATAAAGCCATTTTGGCTCCTAGAATCGGGTGTCTTCCGCCTGAATTGGGTCTGTTGGCATGTTTGGTTAACACTATATACCTAGTTGAGAGATGAGATTGTAGAGACAGCTGCAAGAGAGCGTTACTGTAATCCGCACAAAGTGATCCTTTGGAGGAAGGAACTTGGGTGAAGTACTGTAACCACAATATGATACCCCAGTGGAGGCAGCTCCTCAGCTTCAGGACCATAACTGGGTAATAGATGACCTTGTGCTCTCCAGCACCCTTCTCCATAACACCCTATCTGTAACAAAAACGATTCGCTCCTTTTCAATGAATGACCCCAAAGCAGTGACAATTAAAAGTAGCTGCAAATAGATTATCCAGAATTTCTAAACCAGTGTTCAATAGCAGCAAAAAATTGAAAAGAAATAGATGCATTTACTGACAAGAGAATATTATGGGTTTTTTTCTTCATAATTCAATAAAAATATTGATGAACATGGATGAAGCACACTATAGACCTAATACAGAGTAGATAGACATTAATGTATAAAATTATGATAAATGACAAACAAGGTTTTGTACCTACTGTGTTGCTTTATAGAATACAATGAGAGGCAGATTTATAAAGTTTTCACAGGGCGCAGTGCAGCAAGCCACTTTGCTGCGGTGTGAAAAGAGAAAGGGCAGGAATGTGCTGTATTTGACATAATGCAACGCATTTTTGTCCTTTCCTTGTGCTTGCGCCCTTTTGGCAGCGTAGCGCCGCCGCCAACACAGGCACCCTTACACCACGGTTTAAGGGTGCCTGCGCTGCAGACAGGATTGTTTTTGTGCAGGAAGGGGCACCTTACTGCACAAAAACAAACCCCTGAGTCTTTTTCTTCTTTCTATATGTGTTGCAAAGTACAGCACATATAGAAAGAGGAAATAATGAGGAAAAATAAAGATATTCCTCCTCGTTACGCTTCACCTGAGAAGGCGTAGCATTTTGACACATTCCCAGGTTTACCAGTAATGGTAAATCTGGGAATGCACCAAAAACCATGGGTGGATGCGTGGGAACACCCACGCTCCACCCTTGGAACCCCTTCCATGGGGGCAGAGTAAAGCAACAGGAACCCCTTCCATGGGGGCAGAGTAACGCAGCGCAGTAATTTGCTCTGCGTTGCGTTAGTCTGAATTTATCAATCCATACCAGGCCACGCAAGGTGACTATGCATGGCTTGATAAATTCAACTTAGGTTTTGTGTCACTTGCACCCCCTTTGCGCAGCGCTTTATTATTTCAGTGACAAGATGCACACATACATGCTCATTAATTCAGTGACAACTCATTAATTCAGTGACAAGATACGTACGTATCAACAAATCAAAGAAATTCATTTTCTCCATTGACTTGCTTTGAATTGGTGCTAATTAAGCCTGGGCGTAGTTTGCGTAGTATAACATAGCTGTGAGCTTGACTGCACTGTACAATACTTAGCAAAAGCATCTTGTACAGTACAAGTTAAGATAAAATAAATATCTCTGTCTTTATATGCTGTTTTGAAAACCTTTATTGTTTAAAGGCACACATACAGGAAAAAGACATTTTTTATAATATGATCATGAGTTACAGAACAAAGTCCATAATTACATTTTTCCTAGATATAGATTATGTTGTCATAAAAACCTATATAAGTGCCAATCCTTATGCCCCGGTGGCAGGGGTCATGCACAACAGAAGAAAAACAAGAAATTCAAGTAACCCATTCTTTCCATTTAGGTACTTGCCATGTGGCCAAAGCCTGATCATCCCCCAAAAGTTCTCTGTCTGCAGCCACATAAGTGTTCATTTTCGCTAGGCAAAGGTTTCTGCATGTTTTTGAATCAAAAGTCTTATGCAGATATAACATAAGGTTCCTTGCTTCCCAAAGGGATTCTTTCCCACAGTTAATAAGTCTCCAGGCGGCTGGATAGCGGGAAGTAGGCAAGGTCCAGCCATATAGGATAGTCTCAAATGTCAAAGTGGTAATGTTCGCAATATGAAGCAAGAAAGGCTGAAGCAATGTCCAGAAATCCTGTGCATACTGGCAACCCCAAAGCAGATGATACACAGTCTCTTCGTTGGCACAGGTTGGTCTTGGGCACTGTGCAGAGGGAGCGAGGCCTCTACGATGTTGAAATGTCTTTACCGGGAGGCATCCATGGGCGCTCATCCAGGCGATGTCCTTTTGGCTGTGACCAAGATCTCTGTGTCCCACCATACGCCAAACTGCACGTGACTGCTTTTCTGAAAGAGACCCTATAATGACTGGTTTTTCTCTACAAGATAAAGCATTTTTCAAGCGTTTAGAGTCTTTACAAATGTCTCTGGTAAGATCAGTTAAGTCCATTGTGTGCAAAAATGTCTGCAAGGCCATATAGAAAGGAGGAACAGTTTGAGCCAATGGCCGCAAATTGGAAGAGGTAAAAAGTCCAAACTTTCTCAACATGGAACCCGTAAAATAACAAGTAAAACAGCTAGCAGTGGTTGACATATCTTCCTCTGTTCTGGAAATAATATGACTAAATAATTTAGAATACAAAAAGGTTTTGAGATCCGGAAGACCTTTCCCTCCATTTCTCCAATGCTTGCAGGTTTTGTCTCTACTTAATTTTTCCATTTTTGACCCCCATAAAAAGGTAAAAAGCACTTTTGCACATTTCTGTAACACCTGAGGGGAGGGAGGAAAAATCATTGCAGTGTAAAGCAATAACGGAAATAAGACAGCCTTAATAACCAATGCTTTGCCTTCCAATGTGAGTTTACGTGTAGACCACATAGATATTTTCTGTACTATTTTGTCATGCAGTATTGCCCAGTTCTTTTGAATATGCCCTTGAGATGCAAAATAAAGCCCCAAAATCTTTGTAGGTTCAGTGGTGGTATTCACAGGCAGATTTGCCAACCTGTCCCAGGGGCCAGCTGTGACACACACACTTTTTCCATATTCAGTGCAAGACCTGAAACAGGCGAAAATAATGAAGCATGCAAAAGAGCTCTGCGTGCTGATGCTGCAGTGGTGCATAGGACGGTAACATCGTCCATGTATGCTACGACTTTGGCCTGTGAGGCTGAACCACCGGGTACAAACGCCCCTCTAATTACCTTGTCACTTCGCAATTTACACAAGAAAGGTTCCAAAGCACACACAAAAAGTGCTGGAGACAAAGGGCAGCCTTGTCGTACTCCTGTATGTATCTGAAAAGCCTCAGTATGAAAACCATTGATACTGACTTTGCTGCTTGCTTGTTTGTATAATATTTGTAACATTCGCATGATATTGGGGGTACCCGCAAATGGGACAACACTGCAAAAAGAAAATCATGTGAAACACTATCGAATGCTTTTCGAAAATCCAAACTCAGTATTCCCAAAGGGATGTTTCTGTCCTGGTTGTAATGGAGAACATCTCGAATGATGGTGAGACTGTCAACAAGAGTGCGTCCCTTTATTGCACATGTTTGGTCTTGGTGAATACTAGTGCGCAGGACAGAGCGGAATCTACGAGCTAACACTTTGGATACCAGTTTGTAATCCACGTTAAGCAAAGAAATTGGGCGCCAGTTCTGAAGAGATGTTTCATCCCCTTTCTTATAGAGGAGGGTGATGAGTCCTGCGGAAAAATCCGTGGTAAATGCATCCTGTTCAAAACTATGTACAATCATGTCCATAAAATCTTTACAAAGCAAACCCCAAAACTTTTTATAAAACTCCCACGGTAACCCATCCAAACCAGGACTAGAGCCCCTGGGTGCTGCTCCCAAAGCTGTGAGAAAGTCTTCACCATCAAAAGGTTCCCCCAAAAACTTTCTTTGTTCATCAGTAAGACTTTCTGGGAGGGCTTCACAGTATGACTCTAGGTCTTCTTTGGGAGGAGGAGTGCTTGGAGAGGCATACAATGCTGAGTAGAATGCATAGGCCACTTTTTGGCAGTGTTCTACCCCATTCACTCTATCACCTTTGTCATTTAAAAGCGTGGTTAGTAGTTTATGAGAGACAGCGGCCTTGCGAAAAAAGAATGCTGTACATTTTTCATCTTCTTGATAATGTTTCACCCTGGAATGAAAAATTGTAGTTTTGCTTTTCCTTTTAAGCCATGTATTCATTTCTGTTTCAAGTGATCTGATGTCTTCCTTTACATCTTTCCCTGCATCACCTAATTGTTGCAATAAAACCCGTCTTTTTTGTAACTTAAGAAAATCCTGCCACTCCAACTTGTGCAATACCCTTCCCTGTGTTTGGAAGAAAATCCGCGTTTGGTGTTTAACCCAACGCCACCATTGATAGAGTGTAGGGAAGGTACTTTTGCGAGCCGCCCATTTACAGTAACACTTGGTATATTTAACACAAATCTCTTCGTTTTCCAATAATGCACAATTAAGTTTCCACTTGCCTGGACTCCTTTGAGGTCTGGCAGGAACGGAGAGTGACGTGGACACCAAGTGATGATCTGAAAAGGAAACAGGTGTGATGGCGCCATGTTGTGCACACAGCAGCTTGGATGCAAATATATAATCAATACGCGATTTGACTCCTCCATGGTCTGCTTCCCATGTAAAACCTGTCCCTGGTGGACAAAATTTCCTGTGGGTATCATAAAGGCCTAGGTCATAGATGAGTGCTTTTAAAAGTTTAGAGGTTACATCCATAGTGTACTCAGTGTGCACCCCTTGCCTGTCTTTACCATGTGTGATGCAATTAAAGTCGCCAACTAACAGTAATGGCGTGGAACCTGTTAAAAAAGGCTTGATTAGTGAAAACAAATTCTTACGTTCTGTTTTTTGGCTGGAGCATAAACCACACATATCTTTAAAGGGATTCCGTCCATATGTACAGACAGAAGAACTGCTCTCCCTGGAGATATAATTTTCTCGTCTAGTATCTGCCAATGCTTATTCTGAAAAAGAATAACAACGCCGCCATTCTTATTGGCCCCTCCCGACCATGCAGAGGGTCCTTTTTGCCATAAGGATTGGTAAGAAAAATAATTGGGTTTAAAACCTAAGTGACATTCTTGTAAGCAGATGATATCCGCTTGTACATTTTTACAATAATGAAGGATCATATGTTGCCGTAATTCTCCACTCATGCCTCTAACGTTACAAGTGGCAATTGTTACTGCCATGAGTATAATAAGTAAAACAACAGCCATGTTACAAATCTTGTGATTCAGGTACCACAACAGAATTAACACATGCAAACTGTGAAGCTGCGTCTTGGTCTTGACCTTCAAATGAAGCCTGTGAAAGCAAAGCCTCGAGATTAGGTGAAGCCTCCAAATCAATAATCTGACTATCGTGCACTTCTATAACTTGAGCAACATTCCCGATACCCTCCTCGGAGTCCGAGAGGTTAAGTAGGGGGTCAAACCTCCCCTTCTTGGTGGGCGGTCCAAGGAGGATGCGCGCCGTCTTGTATTCACTTTTGAAACTGGGCCCACCGCTTGTTTAAAAACTTTACGTTTTTTTGTATTATAAGTGGTCCACCCACTATGATCCATGTCAGCGTCTGCACTAGAGACCACTACAGCTGAGGCTAAAGAGGCAGCTGTGTCTTCCGCTACTTTGCGCAGATCCCTGACTGCGCCAGCCACATCGGATTCATGACCTGTAGGGGGAATAAAGGAGTTAGATAAATTCATAGGATCACTAGAGGAGGGCTCAGCAGATAGGCTGAGGTTTGGGACATTAGCACAAGGAGTAGATGAGGCACTTTGCTTTGCCCCTCACGGCGTGCACGTTTTTCCAGGATAGCTTGCTTCATTTGCTCTGCCTCAAGTCTATCTTTGTCTGCTTGTTCTAATTCTTGCTGGATTTGCTCGGGGTCAGGCTCTTCAGGTTGGGAAGAAGGGGCAACCGCAGTCTCAGATTCCCCCTCTTCCTCCTCCACCTCCTCCCCCTCAGACACTCTACACTTGCGGATCTCCATACCTTCAAATATACCCAAAATGTCTGAATCAGTGACGTCCGCCTGCGCTGATGTAGATGGCTCAGCAGATGATGGAGCAGGAGCAGAGGCAGCGGGAGGGGTGGTATGGGAAGGGTGGCCATGCGAACCAGCAGCTGACGCATATGAGAACTTACTTTTGGGACATGCTTTAAAGAGATGATCTTCGCTTCCACACAGATTACATTTTTGGGGGCACGACACTCCTGTGCCTTGTGATCCATACCCCCACAGTTCCTACAAACCAAGCCTGAGCACTGTTCTTTTGCATGCCCAAATTGCTGACACAATCTGCAAAATAAGGGTTGGCCAGAATAAACTAGGAAGCCCTTGTTAGCGCCAAGTGCAAAAGTCTGTGGAGGGTGAGCCAAGCCTCGCACTCCACTAGAGTCTTCTTTAAAAGTCACAACATATTTTCGCTTGCCATTCCAAATGCCACAGATATTCTTAATTTTCTGACCCCCTCTGATAGTAGCACAATATCGCTGCAAAAATACTTCAATGAGGCGAGGATCAGTGTAGGGATTGTACATGTGCACTACTAACGTAACCTCCTTGGGTGCAAACATAGGCGTAAATGTGAGCCCCTGCAAAATCCCACAATCATGACGTGCCTGTGCATTATGCAAGAAACTTTGGCAAATGGAATCACTCGCAAATGTAATGTCAAAAATACCTCTATTCGAAAAGTCTTGCACACATTCTATAGCACGCTCTGCAATATCACATTCTCTCTTGATGACATCCTCAACAATAAAGAGCACATTTTTTTCCTTCCTATGCGCTTGTGCAACCTCAACTCGAACTGAGTTAGGTATAAAATCAAATGCCCTAGAGGCCTCTGACATCCTGGAAGAGGTTGTCATGGCTCCTAGCTAAAGGTACATCTGCGTGAGTCAAAAAGAAAAGAGAGCCAAGTCTCGGCGTTTTGTTCTAATGAAGAGGCAGCTGCCACTTCAAGTCTGTTAATGTAATGCAGTCACAAGAAAAACGAAAAAGGCCTCTGCCTTACCTCCGTGGGCAGGAAAAAGTGTTCACACACTAAGGCAGCCGCCAGGTGTGTCAATGCAAGCCAGACACGCTCGCAAAAGGCAGCCGCACGTGTGCACCTTGTCCTGTAGCCCCCACCTGCGCTGGAGCAGGCACCGACAGGGGGACGGGCCCCCTGCCTCCGATACGATGTATTATCTGCCAGCAGCACAGAAAGCAGCCTCACACGAACAGGAATGAAGAGAAAGCCCGGCCTGGGCTTGCAGGTGCTCAGCTTGCAACAAAGTATCGACGAAGTCAGCTCTCCAGCAGGAAAGGTTTCTCCACTGCAACAGTGTATCTTTGCAGTCTGCTCCCAGACGGAAGACCTCTCAGCAGCAATGATGTATCCACAGGTCTGCTCTCCAGCAGGATGGATCCTCAGCTGCAATAATGTATGCACGAAACCTGCTCTAGCTGGCTCCACGCAGTCCGAGCAGCAGGGAAAGCCTTGCTGGGACCCCACCAGCTTCAGAGCATCAGCCAGGTCCCGGGCAAGCCAGGAGTCGCAGGCCCAGCCCCTCCGCCTTAGAAAAACCCAGTGGCCCCCAGGTAGAACCCTCTGACCTGTCTACCACACCCAGAGATGTCAGCCTTGCCCCGGGCAAGCCAGGGAACGAAGGCCCAATCCCTTAGGATAGGCAAAACAGGAGAGGCTCTGTCTCCAAGTCTCCTTCACCCTTAGTGACGCAGCCTGGCTCCGGTCAAGCCAGAGTAACGCAGGCCCAGCCCTTCAGGAATCAGGTCTTTATATGCTGTTTTGAAAACCTTTATTGTTTAAAGGCACACATACAGGAAAAAGACATTTTTTATAATATGATCATGAGTTACAGAACAAAGTCCATAATTACATTTTTCCTAGATATAGATTATGTTGTCATAAAAAACCTATATAAGTGCCAATCCTTATGCCCCGGTGGCAGGGGTCATGCACAACAGAAGAAAAACAAGAAATTCAAGTAACCCATTCTTTCCATTTAGGTACTTGCCATGTGGCCAAAGCCTGATCATCCCCCAAAAGTTCTCTGTCTGCAGCCACATAAGTGTTCATTTTCGCTAGGCAAAGGTTTCTGCATGTTTTTGAATCAAAAGTCTTATGCAGATATAACATAAGGTTCCTTGCTTCCCAAAGGGATTCTTTCCCACAGTTAATAAGTCTCCAGGCGGCTGGATAGCGGGAAGTAGGCAAGGTCCAGCCATATAGGATAGTCTCAAATGTCAAAGTGGTAATGTTCGCAATATGAAGCAAGAAAGGCTGAAGCAATGTCCAGAAATCCTGTGCATACTGGCAACCCCAAAGCAGATGATACACAGTCTCTTCGTTGGCACAGGTTGGTCTTGGGCACTGTGCGGAGGGAGCGAGGCCTCTACGATGTTGAAATGTCTTTACCGGGAGGCATCCATGGGCGCTCATCCAGGCGATGTCCTTTTGGCTGTGACCAAGATCTCTGTGTCCCACCATACGCCAAACTGCACGTGACTGCTTTTCTGAAAGAGACCCTATAATGACTGGTTTTTCTCTACAAGATAAAGCATTTTTCAAGCGTTTAGAGTCTTTACAAATGTCTCTGGTAAGATCAGTTAAGTCCATTGTGTGCAAAAATGTCTGCAAGGCCATATAGAAAGGAGGAACAGTTTGAGCCAATGGCCGCAAATTGGAAGAGGTAAAAAGTCCAAACTTTCTCAACATGGAACCCGTAAAATAACAAGTAAAACAGCTAGCAGTGGTTGACATATCTTCCTCTGTTCTGGAAATAATATGACTAAATAATTTAGAATACAAAAAGGTTTTGAGATCCGGAAGACCTTTCCTCCATTTCTCCAATGCTTGCAGGTTTTGTCTCTACTTAATTTTTCCATTTTTGACCCCCATAAAAAGGTAAAAAGCACTTTTGCACATTTCTGTAACACCTGAGGGGAGGGAGGAAAAATCATTGCAGTGTAAAGCAATAACGGAAATAAGACAGCCTTAATAACCAATGCTTTGCCTTCCAATGTGAGTTTACGTGTAGACCACATAGATATTTTCTGTACTATTTTGTCATGCAGTATTGCCCAGTGCTTTTGAATATGCCCTTGAGATGCAAAATAAAGCCCCAAAATCTTTGTAGGTTCAGTGGTGGTATTCACAGGCAGATTTGCCAACCTGTCCCAGGGGCCAGCTGTGACACACACACTTTTTTCCATATTCAGTGCAAGACCTGAAACAGGCGAAAATAATGAAGCATGCAAAAGAGCTCTGCGTGCTGATGCTGCAGTGGTGCATAGGACGGTAACATCGTCCATGTATGCTACGACTTTGGCCTGTGAGGCTGAACCACCGGGTACAAACGCCCCTCTAATTACCTTGTCACTTCGCAATTTACACAAGAAAGGTTCCAAAGCACACACAAAAAGTGCTGGAGACAAAGGGCAGCCTTGTCGTACTCCTGTATGTATCTGAAAAGCCTCAGTATGAAAACCATTGATACTGACTTTGCTGCTTGCTTGTTTGTATAATATTTGTAACATTCGCATGATATTGGGGGTACCCGCAAATGGGACAACACTGCAAAAAGAAAATCATGTGAAACACTATCGAATGCTTTTCGAAAATCCAAACTCAGTATTCCCAAAGGGATGTTTCTGTCCTGGTTGTAATGGAGAACATCTCGAATGATGGTGAGACTGTCAACAAGAGTGCGTCCCTTTATTGCACATGTTTGGTCTTGGTGAATACTAGTGCGCAGGACAGAGCGGAATCTACGAGCTAACACTTTGGATACCAGTTTGTAATCCACGTTAAGCAAAGAAATTGGGCGCCAGTTCTGAAGAGATGTTTCATCCCCTTTCTTATAGAGGAGGGTGATGAGTCCTGCGGAAAAATCCGTGGTAAATGCATCCTGTTCAAAACTATGTACAATCATGTCCATAAAATCTTTACAAAGCAAACCCCAAAACTTTTTATAGAACTCCCACGGTAACCCATCCAAACCAGGACTAGAGCCCCTGGGTGCTGCTCCCAAAGCTGCGAGAAAGTCTTCACCATCAAAAGGTTCCCCCAAAAACTTTCTTTGTTCATCAGTAAGACTTTCTGGGAGGGCTTCACAGTATGACTCTAGGTCTTCTTTGGGAGGAGGAGTGCTTGGAGAGGCATACAATGCTGAGTAGAATGCATAGGCCACTTTTTGGCAGTGTTCTACCCCATTCACTCTATCACCTTTGTCATTTAAAAGCGTGGTTAGTAGTTTATGAGAGACAGCTGCCTTGCGAAAAAGAATGCTGTACATTTTTCATCTTCTTGATAATGTTTCACCCTGGAATGAAAAATGGTAGTTTTGCTTTTCCTTTTAAGCCATGTATTCATTTCTGTTTCAAGTGATCTGATGTCTTCCTTTACATCTTTCCCTGCATCACCTAATTGTTGCAATAAAACCCGTCTTTTTTGTAACTTAAGAAAATCCTGCCACTCCAACTTGTGCAATACCCTTCCCTGTGTTTGGAAGAAAATCCGCGTTTGGTGTTTAACCCAGCGCCACCATTGATAGAGTGTAGGGAAGGTACTTTTGCGAGCCGCCCATTTACAGTAACACTTGGTATATTTAACACAAATCTCTTCGTTTTCCAATAATGCACAATTAAGTTTCCACTTGCCTGGACTCCTTTGAGGTCTGGCAGGAACGGAGAGTGACGTGGACACCAAGTGATGATCTGAAAAGGAAACAGGTGTGATGGCGCCATGTTGTGCACACAGCAGCTTGGATGCAAATATATAATCAATACGCGATTTGACTCCTCCATGGTCTGCTTCCCATGTAAAACCTGTCCCTGGTGGACAAAATTTCCTGTGGGTATCATAAAGGCCTAGGTCATAGATGAGTGCTTTTAAAAGTTTAGAGGTTACATCCATAGTGTACTCAGTGTGCACCCCTTGCCTGTCTTTACCATGTGTGATGCAATTAAAGTCGCCAACTAACAGTAATGGCGTGGAACCTGTTAAAAAAGGCTTGATTAGTGAAAACAAATTCTTACGTTCTGTTTTTTTGGCTGGAGCATAAACCACACATATCTTTAAAGGGATTCCGTCCCTATGTACAGACAGAAGAACTGCTCTCCCTGGAGATATTATTTTCTCGTCTAGTATCTGCCAATGCTTATTCTGAAAAAGAATAACAACGCCGCCATTCTTATTGGCCCCTCCCGACCATGCAGAGGGTCCTTTTTGCCATAAGGATTGGTAAGAAAAATAATTGGGTTTAAAACCTAAGTGACATTCTTGTAAGCAGATGATATCCGCTTGTACATTTTTACAATAATGAAGGATCATATGTTGCCGTAATTCTCCACTCATGCCTCTAACGTTACAAGTGGCAATTGTTACTGCCATGAGTATAATAAGTAAAACAACAGCCATGTTACAAATCTTGTGATTCAGGTACCACAACAGAATTAACACATGCAAACTGTGAAGCTGCGTCTTGGTCTTGACCTTCAAATGAAGCCTGTGAAAGCAAAGCCTCGAGATTAGGTGAAGCCTCCAAATCAATAATCTGACTATCGTGCACTTCTATAACTTGAGCAACATTCCCGATACCCTCCTCGGAGTCCGAGAGGTTAAGTAGGGGGTCAAACCTCCCCCTTCTTGGTGGGCGGTCCAAGGAGGATGCGCGCCGTCTTGTATTCACTTTTGAAACTGGGCCCACCGCTTGTTTAAAAACTTTACGTTTTTTGTATTATAAGTGGTCCACCCACTATGATCCATGTCAGCGTCTGCACTAGAGACCACTACAGCTGAGGCTAAAGAGGCAGCTGTGTCTTCCGCTACTTTGCGCAGATCCCTGACTGCGCCAGCCACATCGGATTCATGACCTGTAGGGGGAATAAAGGAGTTAGATAAATTCATAGGATCACTAGAGGAGGGCTCAGCAGATAGGCTGAGGTTTGGGACATTAGCACAAGGAGTAGATGAGGCACTTTGCTTTGCCCCCTCACGGCGTGCACGTTTTTCCAGGATAGCTTGCTTCATTTGCTCTGCCTCAAGTCTATCTTTGTCTGCTTGTTCTAATTCTTGCTGGATTTGCTCAGGGTCAGGCTCTTCAGGTTGGGAAGAAGGGGCAACCGCAGTCTCAGATTCCCCCTCTTCCTCCTCCACCTCCTCCCCTCAGACACTCTACACTTGCGGATCTCCATACCTTCAAATATACCCAAAATGTCTGAATCAGTGACGTCCGCCTGCGCTGATGTAGATGGCTCAGCAGATGATGGAGCAGGAGCAGAGGCAGCGGGAGGGGTGGTATGGGAAGGGTGGCCATGCGAACCAGCAGCTGACGCATATGAGAACTTACTTCTGGGACATGCTTTAAAGAGATGATCTTCGCTTCCACACAGATTACATTTTTTGGGGGCACGACACTCCTGTGCCTTGTGATCCATACCCCCACAGTTCCTACAAACCAAGCCTGAGCACTGTTCTTTTGCATGCCCAAATTGCTGACACAATCTGCAAAATAAGGGTTGGCCAGAATAAACTAGGAAGCCCTTGTTAGCGCCAAGTGCAAAAGTCTGTGGAGGGTGAGCCAAGCCTCGCACTCCACTAGAGTCTTCTTTAAAAGTCACAACATATTTTCGCTTGCCATTCCAAATGCCACAGATATTCTTAATTTTCTGACCCCCTCTGATAGTAGCACAATATCGCTGCAAAAATACTTCAATGAGGCGAGGATCAGTGTAGGGATTGTACATGTGCACTACTAACGTAACCTCCTTGGGTGCAAACATAGGCGTAAATGTGAGCCCCTGCAAAATCCCACAATCATGACGTGCCTGTGCATTATGCAAGAAACTTTGGCAAATGGAATCACTCGCAAATGTAATGTCAAAAATACCTCTATTCGAAAAGTCTTGCACACATTCTATAGCACGCTCTGCAATATCACATTCTCTCTTGATGACATCCTCAACAATAAAGAGCACATTTTTTTCCTTCCTATGCGCTTGTGCAACCTCAACTCGAACTGAGTTAGGTATAAAATCAAATGCCCTAGAGGCCTCTGACATCCTGGAAGAGGTTGTCATGGCTCCTAGCTAAAGGTACATCTGCGTGAGTCAAAAAGAAAAGAGAGCCAAGTCTCGGCGTTTTGTTCTAATGAAGAGGCAGCTGCCACTTCAAGTCTGTTAATGTAATGCAGTCACAAGAAAAACGAAAAGGCCTCTGCCTTACCTCCGTGGGCAGGAAAAAGTGTTCACACACTAAGGCAGCCGCCAGGTGTCACAATGCAAGCCAGACACGCTCGCAAAAGGCAGCCGCACGTGTGCACCTTGTCCTGTAGCCCCCACCTGCGCTGGAGCAGGCACCGACAGGGGGACTGGCCCCCTGCCTCCGATACGATGTATTCTCTGCCAGCAGCACAGAAAGCAGCCTCACACGAACAGGAATGAAGAGAAAGCCCGGCCTGGGCTTGCAGGTGCGCAGCTTGCAACAAAGTATCGACGAAGTCAGCTCTCCAGCAGGAAAGGTTTCTCCACTGCAACAGTGTATCTTTGCAGTCTGCTCCCAGACGGAAGACCTCTCAGCAGCAATGATGTATCCACAGGTCTGCTCTCCAGCAGGATGGATCCTCAGCCGCAATAATGTATGCACGAAGCCTGCTCTAGCTGGCTCCACACAGTCCGAGCAGCAGGGAAAGCCTTGCTGGGACCCCACCAGCTTCAGAGCATCAGCCAGGTCCCGGGCAAGCCAGGAGTCGCAGGCCCAGCCCCTCCGCCTTAGGAAAACCCAGTGGCCCCCAGGTAGAACCCTCTGACCTGTCTACCACACCCAGAGATGTCAGCCTTGCCCAAGGCCCAACCCTTTAGGATAGGCAAAACAGGAGAGGCTCTGTCTCCAAATCTCTTTCACCCTTAGTGACGCAGCCTGGCTCCGGTCAAGCCAGAGTAACGCAGGCCCAACCCTTCAGGGATCAGATCTTTATATGCTAAAAATGCATATAGTCATTTCACTAAAGTGAAAACAAAAAGTTATCAAGCAGTGAGAGAGGTGATGATTTTGGTATCCTCGCTAACTTAGGGAGTGAACCAAGCAGATGTCTTGAAAACAAAAAGCACATCTTATTGAACGATTCGGTGGTGGTCCCATCCTCTTAGAACCACCCCAAGCACAGTTATTGGCAAAAATACAATCCCAACCAAAGGCCCTGCAAAGCATTATGGGACGAGATTAGCAGTGGGCAGTGAATATTATAGCATCCAATATCAAAATAATTCTACAAAGAGCTGCAGTTCCACTAGTCGTTACTAGGTGTCCTCACGAGTCAAATGCAAAAGCTTCATGAAAGGTTTTCAATACTTTTGAATTTGACTCGTGAGGGACATCTTGTAACGACTAGTGGAACTGCAGCTTGATGTATTAATAATTTCAATGCTTTTGCATTTGACTCGTGAGGGACACCTAGTAACGACTAGTTGAACTGCAGCTCTTTGTAGAATTATTTTGATATTGGACACTATAATATTCACTGCCCACTGCTAATCTCGTCCCATAATGCTTTGCAGGGCCTTTGGTTGGGATTGTATTTTTGCCCATAACTGTGCTTGGGGTGGTCTTAGGAGGAAGGGACCACCATTGAATCGTTCACATGATATGCTTTTTGTGTTTAAGGCATCTGCTTGGTCCTCCCCTAGGTTAGAGGGGACTCCAAAATCATCACCTCTCTCATTGCTTGATATTTGGTTATGTGCTTTTTAGCATAAAAAATTGCTTTATCAAAGCATGTTGATAAGCACAGTTATTCACTCTGCTACTTGCAATTTGCATAGTGCATAGTAGCACAAACTTTGCATGCTTCGTGAGCTTAGCAAAGTATTATACCCAGGGTTAGTGCTAATTTCAGGAGGGAGAAAACTATAATATAGCCATTTTTGAATCCATCTAGAGAGATGTGTCACGTTGTAATGCTTCACACAGTGCATAGTGTTTGTAACTAAGGGTGCGCAGAGCTGGCAGAATGCAATTATGGAGTCCCACAGAATTAAAAAAACTCCATGAAACTCTGCTCCAATTGATAAAATGGCATTGGCAACCCCATATACCCTTGGTA
Organism: Calotriton arnoldi; assembly: GCA_963921515.1. Lineage (NCBI taxonomy): Eukaryota > Metazoa > Chordata > Amphibia > Caudata > Salamandridae > Calotriton > Calotriton arnoldi. The sequence goes on from CAWUFW010019070.1 coordinate 68,757, forward strand.
AAGGCACTCTACCTTTACATGCTAAAGAGTACATAGTCACCTCACAAAAGTGAGATTGAAAATATAGCAAGCAGTGAGAGAGGTGATGATTTTGGGGTCCCCCTTAACCTAGGGAGAGGACCAAGCAGATGCCTTGAACACAAAGAACACATCATGCTGAATGATTTGGTGGTGGTCCCATCCTTATAGGACCACCCCAAGCAAAGTTAAGGGCAGAAATCCAATCCCAACCAAAGGCCTCGCAAAGGTCAATGGGACGAGATTCTAGTAGAGTAAAGGGAATATTATAGTATCGGCTCTCCCACTGAGCCAGGGAGAGCCCCTGGGGCTTGAGGAATGGTTTCCACTAAGTCTGGTGGGTCTGTTGGAGGTGCCCATCCCACCGGGCACCTCAACAGTGATCCTTGGTGGAGGGCAGCTTGGGGCCTGCTCTGGCGTCGGGCTGCCCTCTTCCTTGCATCCGGACTCCTTGCGTCCTCCATCTCACCCGGGGACCCCATCTCCTGGGCGAACTCCTGGTAAAGGGGGACGGGCCCCATCCCAGGCCCCCATGTGTTTCCTGAGGTGGGGAAGCGCTGTTGCGCTTCCTCGAGAGTAAGGAGGACAGGGGAGGGCCGCTGCCTCTCCCACATGGTCCGCTCTCCCTGCACCCCATGCTCGTGTCTGGGAAAGGAGAAGGAAGAGAAAGAGGAGAAAAGGAGGCCGAACAGGGCAGGAGGGAAGGCGGGAACCGCACCACCACCGACCAACACCAAGGCTGACCCCGTAACAAACAAAGAAGAGACAGGAGGCCAGACCCTCCCCCAGAACACCAGGAAGAGAGTGATGCTCAGGAAGGATGACTTCTACACCCGGAAGAAGATCACCAAGGCCCAGGAACACCAGGAGACAGAGGGCGACTACATCACAGTGGACACCGGAACAGAGGACAGCGATATGGAGGACGACGGAGACCCTCCGATCGATCCCGTAGAAGCTGTCAGAGAGGACCTGAAGAGGCTGCACCAGATGGTCAATGAAGCACCAGATGCTGGAGTAGAAGAGGAAGAGGATGATGACGTGGGACAAGACGAGTGGGTCGAGGTCCCAGAAGCCACAGTGGAGATCCCCATCGAGATTCCAGAGACGGCAGCAAAAGTGACAGAGGGCCTACAGCCGATACAGCACCCATCGGTCTAGTAGCCCCCCCACAGAAAGGTTCAAAACCGGACAGTGACCGCTAGCGCTGAGACAATGGCTATATCATTGTTCACCCTAAATGTCAGGAGTGTGAAGGATCAGGTTAGGCGTGTCACTCGTTGCGCTTCCTGGTCGCTCAGAACCGAGATATCTGCTTTCTGCAGGAATGCGGGATTCCGTACGCCCAGTCGTACAGCCAGCTCCAACGGCAGTGGATGCACGGGCCATCATTTTGGTCTGGAGGTTTACGATTGCAAATCGTCTGGTGTGGCTATTCTAATCAAGGGGAGGCATTTCACCGTGGACAAGGTCACCAAGCAGGTCACCGGCAGAGTGCCTGTCGTGGATGGCTCGTGGGCCGGTGAGCCCGTTAGGCTCATTAATGTCTATGCCCCCCCCAGAGAAGAATGAGCGACTCGAGATGTTCAGGGTGCTCAGGATGCAACTCGTGACCTCCAGAACCATTCTAATGTGTGGTGATTTCAACTGCATAGTAGAGTCAGATGGACACTCAGGGTCAGGCTCTGCAGGGATGGATGTGACGTCCAGGCTGTTGGTCGAGATGATAGGTGATGCGTCCCTCCGGGATGTCATTGGGAGCATGGGGCAGAATGCCAGGAATTTTTCCTGGAGTATGCCGGACGGATCCGTGCATTCACGGATTGACTTCCTATGAACCTCCCCAATGATAAAGCCTGAGCGAAGCTCCATGGTCACCGTCCACTTCTCTGACCACAGAGCAGTCAGTTTCGAGGGGGAACTTACAGGGAAGTTCCCCCCTGGCCCAGAACTGCTCATTGTTGAAAAATGAGGAGTAAGTGGCGAACCTCAGAACCGTCTATGTAGAGTCGAGGGGCATGAAGGACCTCTTTCACTCCACCCGCGAGTGGTGGGAATGGGTGAAGGACAGGTTCCGGAGCTTCTTCCAGGATGCAAGCAAAGCTGCTGCACGGGAAAAGAAGAGGTCGTTCAGGAAGCTGCAGAGCAAACTGCAGCAACTGTACGAACTCAAGCTCAGGGGGGATGGGATGCGGATGACGACTTGGAGGAAACCCGAAAAGGGCTCACGGAGCACTTTAGGGAAGAATAGAATACAAGAAAATCATCTTCTGGACCAGAACCGAAAACCTTGAGAAGGACGAGAAATGCAACTGGTTCTTCTTTAAGAAACTTCACTCAGCCCACACACCGCTGGTAGAGCTTCGGGACTCGGAGGGCAACCTCCAAAGTGAGAAGGAGGAAGTCATGAGAGTCGTAACCGACTTTTATGGCGAACTCTACTCACCGAAGTTGTCGGAGAGAGCCCAGGCGGATAGTTTCCTGGAGGGCATCTCGAAGACAATGGGTCTGGAAGAGAGAGAGGGCCTGAACGCGCCCTTCACGATGGAAGAGCAGCACTTGGCCGCCACAACCTCCAAGAAAGGCAAGACACCCGGAAATGACGGTCTCCCAGTGGAACTTTATGTCAAACTGTGGGACCTGATCGGGCCGGACTTGCTGGACCTCTACGAGGAAATGGTGGGCAAGGGCAGTATGCCGCAATCCCTGAGAGAGGGTATGATAACACTCTTGTACAAACAGAAGGGAGAGAGAGAAGACCTCAAGAACTGGAGACCCATCTCTCTCCTCAATGTGGACTCCAAGATTCTCCCGAAGGTGATGGCCAACCGCCTAAAGAAAGTGATAGCGAAGATAGTCCACCCTGACCAGTCCTGTGGGATACTGGGTCGGAAAATCGCGGACAGTCTGGCCCTGGTCCGGGACACGAACGAGTACATCAAGTGCCGCAAGGTCCCGACGGCCTTGGTCAGCCTGGATCAGGAAAAGGCATTCGACCGTGTTTCCCATGAGTTCATGGACCGGACACTCAGAGCACTGGGACTGGGGGACTTCTTCTGTGACGTGGTAACCACAATGTATAAAGACATCTCCAACACAGCTTTGGTGAATGGCTGGAGAACCAGCCCCTTCCCCGTTCTGTCGGGGGTGAGGCAGGGCTGCCCACTGTCGCCCTTCCTGTTCATCTGTGTGATTGAGCTCCTCGCCGAATGCATCCGGCAGAACGAGAACATCAGGGGAGTGAAGGCACCAGGAAGCAAGGGACTAGGCGAAGTGAAGTGCTCCCTCTACATGGACGACATCTCAGTCTTCTGCACAGACGGACCATTTGTGAAAGAGCTGGAGAGGACTTGTATGGAGTTTGGGAAAGCGTCAGGAGCAAAGATCAACAGCTCCAAGTCGTAAACCCTACTCTTCGGACACTGGACTCCCACCCGAGACCCACTGCCATTCCCCATCAAGCAGAACTTCTTGAAAATCCTTGGAGTCTGGTTCAGCAGAGACATGGGAAGAGAGACTGGTGAAGACGAGGCAGAAGCTGGGACCCTGTAGCCTCCGGAAGCTGACAATAAAAGGGAAGCCTTTGGTCCTGCAGAACGAGACCCTGCCAGTACTCCAGTACGCCGCTCAAGTGTGGCCTGTGCAGACCCGAACTGCCAAGGCCATCATAAGAATGATTTTCTACTTCATCTGGAGCTTGAAGATGGACAGAGTGAAATTCTATGCTAAAACGCATATAACAAACTCACAAAAGTGAACTTTGACAATAAAAATATCACGCAATGAGAGAGGTGATGATTTTGGGTTCCCCCCTAACCTAGGGGGAGGACCAAGCAGATGCCTTGAACACAAAAAGCATATCATGTGAACGATTCAGTGGTGGTCCCTTCCTCCTAGGACCACCCCAAGCACAGTTATGGGCAAAAATACAATCCCAACCAAAGGCCCTGCAAAGCATTATGGGACGAGAAGATTAGCAGTGGGCAGTGAATATTATAGTGTCCAATATCAAAATAATTCTACAAAGAGCTGCAGTTCAACTAGTCGTTACTAGATGTCCCTCACGAGTCAAATGCAAAAGCTTTGAAATTATTAATACATCAAGCTGCAGTTCCACTAGTCGTTACTAGATGTCCCTCACGACGAGTCAAATGCAAAAGCATTGAAACCCTTTCATGAAGCTTTTGCATTTGACTCGTGAGGGACATCTAGTAACGACTAGTGGAACTGCAGCTCTTTGTAGAATTATTTTGATATTGGATACTATAATATTCACTGCCCACTGCTAATCTCGTCCCATAATGCTTTGCAGGGCCTTTGGTTGGGATTGTATTTTTGCCAATAACTGTGCTTGGGGTGGTCCTAAGAGGATGGGACCACCACTGAATCGTTCAAAAGATGTGCTTTTTGTTTTCAAGGCATCTGCTTGGTTCTCTCCCTAGGTTAGGGAGGATACCAAAATCATCACCTCTCTCACTGCTTGTTAATTTAATGATGTCACTTTTGTGAAATGCTATGTGCATTTTAGCATATAAAAACAGAGATACTTATTTAATCTTAACGTGCAAGATGCTTTTGGCAATTATTGTACAGTGCAGTCAAGCACACAACTGCATAGCTATGTGTAGTTCAAAATGTACTTCACATAGCTACGTGAAGTGCTACTATGCAAACTACGCCCAGGGTTACCCACGACAAGGGAGGCAAGGGCTTGCCAGACATCGCCACCATCCTGAGGTGCATCTTCGTGTACCACTGTGTGAGGAACACCCTGAGGACCAAAGATGAGAGCCATGTCGGCTTTCTGATGGCACGCTTCTTCCTGCTGCCAATGTGGAGGCGCCTCAGATAGGCAGAGTGGGTGAGCGCCGTCCTGTTCAACTGGGAGACCCCGTGGTTCTACAAAGAAGTGGAGATGTTCGTGAAGGAGTTCGGGCTGGAGGCTGCTGCCCCCGCCACATGGACCCCGAAGTTTGTCCAACGCCAGATATGAGCAAAGGACATCAGAGAACAGATCGGCGCCCTCCCCTCTGCCACAGCGGACCACGTGTGGGGAAACCTTGCATCCAAGTGCCTGACCAACCAGCACAAAGACATCGCCTGGATTGCCATCCAGGGAGGACTGCTCGTGAGAGCCTTCAATGCAAAAGCATTGAAACCCTTTCATGAAGCTTTTGCATTTGACTCGTGAGGGACATCTAGTAACGACTAGTGGAACTGCAGCTTGATGTATTAATAATTTCAATGCTTTTGCATTTGACTCGTGAGGGACATCTAGTAAAGACGAGTTGAACTGCAGCTCTTTGTAGAATTATTTTGATATTGGACACTATAATATTCACTGCCCACTGCTAATCTCGTCCCATAATGCTTTGCAGGGCCTTTGGTTGGGATTGTATTTTTGCCCATAACTGTGCTTGGGGTGGTCCTAGAAGGAAGGGACCACCACTGAATCATTCAGCATGATATGCTCTTTGTGTTCAAGCCAAGGCATTTTCTTGGTCCTCCCCCTAGGTTAGGGGGGACTCCAAAATCATCACCTCTCTCACTGCTTGTTAATTTTTAATTTTCACTTTTGTGAAATGACTCTATGCATTTTACCATATAAAGAAGACAGAGATATTTATTTTATCTTAACTTGCCCTGTGCAAGATGCCGTTGGCAATTATTGTACAGTGCAGACAAGTACACAGCTATGCAATTTGCATACGTGTAGTGCTACTATGCAAACTACGCCCAGGGCAAGTTACCGCAGACTCTGTGATGTATGGTTTGTTTCCAGAGATACATGCACTAGGTGATTTCCAGGGCTGCTGGAGGCTCCTGTGCTGTTTTAAAGATGTTCTTCTGTTTTCCAGAAACCGCCTGGTAGTAGGGAAGAAGGAGATATCGACCCGTGTGTGCCGTAAGATGATCCACAGCCTCCTGCGTCACTACGCTGCACTGGACGGATCAGATGAAGACGACTGAGGACTCAAAGGGGTCCCCTTGTATTCTTGCACGGGGGGGATCCTGGAGGGGCCACTAACCTGTTTTGTCCTTTTTTTTCTTTAACCCAGGAACCGGTTGGCGACAGGGGCGAGGAGAAGACGGATGAAGACAGGTGGAGTAAATGTAGGTATTTACTTTATGTATTTGACTAACGTGACCTTTTCCCTTCCCAGGTAAAAGGTCAATGGGATAGCTTGCGCACTTGGTGCCAAGTTTGTTACCAACGACTGATGAATAAATAGGGTGTTGTGGAAGGTGACGATTGATGTATCTGAACCATAAACGACGCCCTGACAAGAGGGGAAAAAAAAAAGGTAAAGTTGCTTTACCAAAGGTATGTGAGGTGGGTGTGGGTGCAGGAGCTAACTTCGCTATGCGACGGAGTTGCCTGAACTCAGCTAGCGGAGTTCACTGCCCACCGCTACTTGCGACACGACCCCAGCAATGTGTGACTTTTGGGCCAACAGATGCGTCAGAATTTCTGACACATCTATCAATCCTTGCGCCATGGTGCGCCGTATTGTAAATACGGAGCATCCATGGTGGCGCAAGGGTATCGCAGGCTGGTGCAGGGAAACTGACGCATCTCTAAAGATGCATCAGTTTTTTGTAAATCTGCCCCCAGAGTCTTCTGCCTGTATCGGGTGTGTTGGCCGTACATGCTAACATTTTAGAACAGGAAAATGGGAGATTTTAAAAACAAAATCGGGGATGGTATATTTTTCTCATTGACATATTGAAGCAAAGCAACTTTAGTGGAAAGATAGCTAAAATAAAGCCATGTTTGAATCGCTCTGTTGGCATTTATGCATATATTACCAAAGCTTAATTGCCTACAAACGAGTTGTATTTGGGTTTATCAAGTTTTTCCTAAACTATGAGCAAACTCTTTTCTAATTAAGTATATTTTTGCAGTTAAAGAAATTACTTTCAAAGTTAACATGGATGTGGAGTGATGCAAAAGTACTCTTGGGCTGCTGACTCAACAGGACATCTAATAATGGCCTGTGCTATTGCACCTTGTGCAGCTGATTCTAAAGGGACATCTAGTAGCGACCCGCATTACTGCACCTTCTGCTGCTGACTACAGGGACATCTTGTAGCAAGCAGTATGTGCTGTTGACTCAACATAAAGATATAGAACCTGCCTTAGGGCTTCATGAAAGGGTTTCAATGCTTTTGCATTTGACTCGTGAGGGACATCTAGTAACGACTAGTGGAACTGCAGCTCTTTGTAGAATTATTTTGATATTGGACACTATAATATTCACTGCCCACTGCTAATCTCGTCCCATAATGCTTTGCAGGGCCTTTGGTTGGGATTGTATTTTTGCCCATAACTGTGCTTGGGGTGGTCCTAGGAGGAAGGGACCACCACTGAATCATTCAGCATGATATGCTCTTTGTGTTCAAGGCATCTGCTTGGTTCCTCCCCCTAGGATAGGGGGGACCCCAAAATCATCACCTCTCTCACTGCTTGTTAATTTGTCATTTTCACTTTTGTGAAATGACTATATGCATTTCAGCATATAATGCTTCTCGGCCTTTTGGCTAAGATCAAGTGTCAGCTTGGTTGGTGTTGAAGGGCAAGAGGTGACTCCTGATTCCCGACAGGCTGGGCCTGCGTCTCTTTGGCATGTCTGGAGCCAGGCTGTGTCTTTAGGGGTGAAGGGTGCCTTGAGGAGTGTTTCCTGCCGTTTTGCCTATCCTAAGGGTCTGGGCCTTTGTATCCTGGCTTGCCTGGTGCAAGGCTGATTCCTCTGGGTGAGGTAGATGGGTGGGGGCCTTCTCGCCTGGAGACTTCTGCGTTTCCATTCAGCTGAAGGGACGGGCCTGCGACTCCTGACCTGCCTGGGACCTGGCTGCACTCCTGGAAGCTGGTGGGTGACCCTGCGTTTGTCCAACCTTGGTGGAGAACAGACTGCTTCGGTTCCATCCTGTTTTCCAGACATCTTTGCTACACTGTTGCAGGATCGGCAGAGCCAATCTTCCGCCGCATTGACATTTTTTCCTTGTGCCTTCACGTTGGTGACTCTGCGAGCGGAGCTGCCACTTGTCCAGAAGGGGGGAGGCCCTTGTGGCTGCTCCCGGCCTCCCCCGGCTGTTGTGCTTCGTGTTGCCACGGACGCTGTGGTAGCGCGCTGAGGGCTCACTTGCCTGCAGCTTTCTTGCGCAACAGTGCCATCTACTGCCCTTTACACTTCCCTCGGGAGGTAAGCTTTGCATACAACTTACGTGTCGTCTCTTTTCTCACTTCCCAGCGCTGTGCATTTGAGGGGCGGCGGCTGTCTTTTCTTCCATTTCACGCCTACCACCTTGTGCCTTTCCATTTTGACTCTTATGAGGGTGTGGTGACTCTCTCCACAAGACTTTCCTCATGGCCTCATCTTCCCGCATGGCGGGTGCCTCCCGCATTCATGATTTTGTCCCTAATACAGTATGTGTAGAAGTGAATGAGATGCACCGTAAGGAGAAGAATGTGCTATTTCTTGTTGAGAAAATTATCAAAAAGGAATGCAATATTTCTGACCGTGCTATTAAATGTATTCAGGACTTTTCCAGCAGAGGTATTTTTGATGTCACATTTTCCAGTGATTCCATTTGTCAGAGTTTGTTGCAACATGTGGCGGCCCATACAGATAGCCCGCCTTTACGTGGCCTCACTGTTGCTTCCATATCTGCCCCGAAGGAAGTCATTCTAGTAGTTCACATGTATAATCCTCACACTGATCCTCGGTTGATTGAGGTATTTTTGGCTCGTTATTGCAGCACCATCAGGGATGGGCAAAAGATAAAAAAATATCTGTGGTATCTGGAATGGTAAACGGAAATATACTGTTACGTTTAAAGAAGACCCCACAGGTGTCAGGGGCATGGCGCACCCTCCGCAGACTTTTTCCCTGGGGGCTAATAAAGGTTTTTTGGTATATTCAGGCCAGCCCCTCTTCTGCAGACTTTGTCAGCAATTCAGCCATGCTAAAGAACAGTGCTCTGGCATGGTCTGCAGGAATTGTGGGGGTGCTGACCATAAAGCGCAAGATTGTGTGGTTCCCAAAAAATGCAATTTATGTGGTGGTACTGACCATTTGTTTAAGACCTGTCCTAAGGGAAAGTTCTCCTATGCCTCTGCTGCCAGTGCGCAGGGACCTCCACCTCCTCCATCTGCCCCGCGCACTATAGCAGGCCCATCTGATGCACGCCAGGATGTCACGGACTCTGAGATTTTGGGGTTTATTGATGGTCTTGAGATCCGGCGATGTGGGGTGTCTCAGGGGACTGATGAGGACAATGCTGAGGCATATGGTGCAGACCCCTCGGACCCAGAGTTTGACCCTGCTCTGCAGTCTCCACAGGTGGAAGAGGTGGATGAGGCAGAACGTGTGGAAACCCTGCGCCTTAAACAAGAGGCCTTAGCTAGAAAGGCGCAGCGCGCAAACGATGCTTCACAGTCTGCCTCGGGTGTGGTTCCCACTCCAGGTGTAAGCCAGGCACCCTCCACTCCTGAGGTTTCACTTACAGTTGTGCCTGAGACAATCCCTTCGGTCATTTCTCCCACAGTGCAGTCTGCTCCGAAGCCACAACGTTCGGTGAAAGTGGTAAAATCAGCAGGCAAAACCTCAGTGTTAAAAAAAGTCTAGCCTGCGGTAGTCCAGCAAAAGGAGAAAGAAATGGACCATAGTGGCTGGTCTACATATACGTCAAATAAGCGGAAAACCCGTACATCTCAAAATGTAGTGGATTCTTCCTGTTCTACAGGTGCTAAGCGTCGTATCTCCTCTCTGGATCGCTTTTCTGGAGGGGGACGGTTTGACGCTCTTCTACACCTCTCGGACTCAGAGGAGGTTATTCAGCACATAGCCCAGGTTCTAGAAATTTCTGATAGTCCAGAGCTGGATCTGGAGTGCACGCCGAACTTGGAGGCCCTTTTTTCGGCGTCCACTCTCCAGAGTTCAGCAGAAGTTGCCAGGGTAGAAGATGATGATTCTGGGGCCCATGTTCCACTTTAAACAGTATGACTGGTTGTTCTCTCCTAATCATAATGGCCATATCCCTAGCCTCTTGTAATTTGAGAGATTTGGGGACAGCTTTGCGTAGGAACACAGTCCTTGATTATTTTGCACATTCACGTTTTGATGTCATTTGCTTGCAAGAATGTTTTCTTCCTTATCAACTGAAATATTTTTCCTTGCAGCAACATTGGCCCTATGGACCCTCGGCGTGGTCTGGAGGTGCCAACAGGAATGATGGGGTCGTTGTTCTTTTCCGGCATAAGCATTGGCAAATCACGGAGGAAAAAATCTTATGGCCCGGACGGGCTATATTATTGTCTGTTTTGATGGATGGTTTGCCGCTCAAAATATGTGCTGTATATGCTCCTGCCCTTAAACCAGAAAGGGAGCAGTTGTTTCATCTTATTAAACCATTTCTTGCAGGTGCCACGCCAACCCTTCTGGTGGGGGATTTTAATTGTATTCTGCGTTCCAAGGACCGACAGGGTGCACAGGCAACCTATACTTTGGATGTGACTTCAAAACTGCTGTTATCCCTAGTTCATGATTTAGACTTTTATGATACTTATAGGAACTATTAGGAAGCACCATCCTCCTGGTTCTGGCTTCACGTGGGAGGCGGATCATGGGAATGCCCGCTCCCGTCTAGACTTTGTATTTGCATCCAAAACTTTAAGCGCTGACAAATGCAGTCTCACACCAGTCCCCTTCTCGGATCACCAGGTTCTGGCTGTCTGGCTGACACCACCAGGCCGGCCTCAAAGGGGCCCTGGCTTTTGGAGACTTAATAATGACCTGCTCCAAGACGAACTCATTTGTGCTCGGTATGTCAAGCGATACCATACATGGGCTGCACAGCAAAATCGTTTCTCAACTAAAAATAAATGGTGGTGTTGGGTCAAACATAAAACAAAACAGTTTTTTCAGGAACAAGGCCGGCTTAAACGCCGCATTGAATGGGATGCCTACCAGAAGCTACATCGCCGCCTCATCCTTCTCCAGCAATTGGGTGCGGCGGGGAAAGATGTGAAAGAGGAAACTCGTTTAGTTACGCTGGACATGAATACTTGGTTGGCAAAAAGGAATAAAGCCACAATATTTCATTCTAGGGTCCAATACTACCAGGAGAATGAAAAATGTACATCTTTCTTTCTTAAGCAGGCAAAATCTTCCCATAAATTACTCACAACACTCCGTGATCAACATGGTACCATTTTGCACGGCACTGAGCATTGTAAACAGATCGCTTTTGATTTTTATTCTTGTATGTATGCTGCACCCTCTAATACTTCTTCTTTTCAGGATATGGAAGAATATTGTTCTGGACTGGAAGGAGGTCTCACTACAGATCAAATCACTCTCTTGGGGCAACCCTTTGATGGGGAAGAATTTCTGTCAGCCTTGCAGTCTTCCCCCAGAGGTTCTCGCCCTGGCATTGATGGGCTTACATGGGAATTTTATCGTAAATTTTGGGCCTTGTTGTGTCTTGACTATATGGCAGTTGTGCATGAAGGCTTTACTAATAATACCTTTTCTGCAGACTTCTCAGCCGGTATCATCACTCTGTTGTATAAAAAGGGGGACGAGACCTCATTGCAAAATTGGAGGCCTATATCTCTCCTGAACGTTGATTACAAGCTTATAGCTAAGGTGCTGGCACGCCGCCTTCGAGGAGTTATGCATTCTTGCATTCACCAAAACCAAGCTTGCGCCATCAGCAGGCGCACTATTGTAGACAGCCTGGTGACCTTGCGTGATGCTTTATGGTACAATCAGGAGAGGGGCCTTCCTCTGGGTCTTTTGAGCCTGGATTTCCATAAGGCTTTTGATACAGTTTGGCATGATTTTTTGTTTTTGATCTTAACAAAAATGAATGTTCCCCCTGCTTTTGTACACATGATCCGCACCTTGTATCATGGTGCTTACAGCCAAGTGAGTATCAATGGATTCCATACCACTGCATTTCCTATACACACTGGAGTCCGTCAAGGATGCCCCATGTCTCCCATTCTGTTTGTTTGTGTGCTCGAGCCTTTTTTGTGTAAACTCAGAAAGGACAAACTGATCAAAGGTGTTTTTGTTCCTGGCGGCTCTGGGGTCCCCACCAAGGTTACCGCCTACATGGATGATGTCACTGTATTATGTCCTGCCACCGCCTCTGTGCGCAGGACCCTTTACAGGCCTCTCTCTTTCAGGAGGTATCAGGGTTGAGTCTGAACATGGGAAAGAGTGTTTGTCTGACCACTGGTCCTTGGGATCGGCTGGCGCACCTTCCACTCACTGTTACCACCGAACCTACTAAGATTTTGGGGGTCTATTTTGGGGCGCAAGGGCATGTGGAGAGGAATTGGGACGAAGTCCACGCTAAGATTTTAAAAAAGCTCTCTCTCTGGTCCTTGCATAAACTTACACTGGAAGGAAAAGTTTTAGTTATTAAAGCAGTTTTGTTTCCTCTGTTGTTGTATCTTGCTATGGTTTTCCCTCCACACCACCGTACCTTGCAGAAAATTCAAAAAATGATTTTTACTTTCCTCTGGAGTTCTAAGATGGAAAAGCTCAGTCGTGCTAAAGTTTGTAAAACATAGAAGAATGGGGGAAAAAGTTTACCTGATCTTAAAACCTTTTTGTTCTCTAAGTTATTATGTTATGTAGTATCCCGTACTGATGAAGATCTTGTTTCAGTGCCTGCTTTATTCACCCGTTATTTTTTGGGAGCCATGTTGCGACGTTTTGGACTCTTTGCACCTTCTAACCTGTACCCCTTGGCAACCATTGTCCCACCTTACTACAAGGGGTTTTGCTCCTTTTTTCAGACTTTGGACACTGAACTTTTTGACCGGGATGTATGTATTCACCCCACTAGACTGAAGCAGGAACTCCGGAAGCAAGAGCAACCTGTTGTGTTGAATACCCTGTCCGAACCGCAATCCTTGCGAGTGTGGAAAATGGTAGGACACAAGGACATTACTCACAGTCAGCGTGATCTGGCCTGGATGGCTGTGCATGGCTGATTTCCGGTGAAAACCTTTCAGCATCGGCGAGGATTGGCCCCCACAGCATGTTGCCCACGCATCCGATGTGGTAATGAAGAGACTGTTTATCATTTGCTGTGGGGTTGCCTCTATGCCAAGGAGTTTTGGACCTTATTACAGCCTTTCCTGTTGCATATTGCAGGTATTTCTGCTTTATCTTTCCACGCCCTGCTCTATGGACAAGGTCTTTCTGCTCCGCGTCCTCCCACGGGTTGGCAGCTTTTAAACTCTGCTAAAGAGGCTCTCTGGGATGCACGTAATTTACTTCTCTATCTCCACAAAGATATGGACACCAAAGCCTGTCGCAATCTTTTTCTAGATAAACTTATGACTTATGTTCATATAGACCGTGCCACCTTAGGCCTAGAAGACGCTAATAGGTTGTGGCAGATTACAAATTGGAAAGGTTGGGTCACTTAAAAACGGGTTTTTTTTCTGCCTTTGCCACCAGGCTACCAGGATTGGCATTTATATAGGCCATCAATAAAACTTCTTAGTACATTTTTTGGAAGGGATGGATAATGCACCATGATGATTACGACCATGCTTTTTCACATGCTTTTTTGTATCCTTGTACTTCTTATGATCATTGTTTCATTGTAACTATGTAAGTGTGCCTTTATCAAACTAATAAAGGTTTTTGAAACAATATAAAGACAGATATTTATTTTATCTTAACTTGCACTGTGCAAAATTCTGTTGGCAACGTGCATGGACCAACTAGTAGAATTAGTTGATGGTGATTAAGTCCAGCTCAATCACAATTAACTAAACCTTTAACATTTTATTAATCACAATTTTTATTTTAAAGAACCACAGTCTTATTTACAGTTAACATATCATTTTATCTAAACTCTTTGAGCAAATAAGTAAAGTTCACAATTAGGCAAATACATTTTTTTTAAAACTGACTGACTGTCCCGCTAACCTCCTTGGATGCAATCTCCTCCCAGGCAACTCCCGCAACGGTCTCGTTCCTTCCTCAGTCAAAGTTCGAAGTCCAAAATGACAGAGTTTCTCGCAGCATCAGGATAGGAAAAAACGAACGATGCACAACGTAAGAGCAGACTCTCTTATACCCTATTCTCTGACTTGCTACACTTAAAGTTGCAATCTTTAGGGGCAGAAATCACGCTAATTGGTCCATTGGAGGGGTGGTGATGGTCACCTCATCGCCCTCCTTGTTCGAACCGGTTTTGGGGACAATAACGCATATATTAAGTCTCGTGATCTACAATGTCCAAAGGTAATTCAATTTGTTAATGTATTTTGTAACAAACTCCGATGGTCACATATTAGTTCATCCTCTGTTGCTCGATTTTCTCATCCATTCCCATGCATTTATGCTGAACTTTTGGCACGATCCTTGTTGCAGGTCAGACTGGCCTTGACATCTCTCACTCCGGGCACAGGCCGCATACACGTGACTGGAGCATTCACTCTGCTCATGGGCGGGGGCCATTTTATTCAGCGCACGCAACCTCGTCCTTTCCAGCGGCCATTTTCGAAGCACGGCCTAGCCGGCCCGAATGAAACTAATATAAGAACAAACACAACCGAAATTAAACACGGAAAATAAGCCTTTCTGTTTACCACCTGCCATTCTAAAGACCCGTGTAAGGTATTACATAGCAGAAGCAACATTTAAAGCCATTTTACTTACCATCTGCATCTTTTGCCACAGTGCAATTTTACTACGCAGCACAAATCATGCAATTTACTCTATTTACTACTCAAATCACAATACTCATGTTATTTTGCTTCGCATTTGTAAATAAATTAGATTTTGCAATGCCAGCAAGTTACCCATGTGTAATGTTTAATAAAAAGGTGCATTTGTTGATTAGTTCATGCGTTTCAAACGGTTAGTATCATTAATCGTTATGGGGTCATTAACTTCAAAGGGGTTACAAAAAATATTTTGTTTTCCCTGCTCCATCAGAACCATATGAGAGAGGCGGGAAGAGTGCGTGAGAGAGCGAGAGAGAAGGGTTAGAGAGAATATGAGAGATAGAGGGATGAGTTGGAGGGTTATTTAGAAAGGGGGCAGCGAGAGGTGGACTAGTGCAGAGTGTGAAGAAGAACAGGAAGTTAGGATGTGCGAGCAGCAGCATAGAGAGGGGATAGGGAGTGTGAGTGAGAAATGAGATGTTGGATCCCTTCTTAAAATTAACCCGTTTGGATAATGATAAAAGGTGGAGCCAATTATGACAGATTCCAGTTTGTGAGCCCCAGGAGACAAATGGATATGTAAGATTTTTGCATGAGGCCAAAAATGTAGAAAACAGAGGAGAATATGTACAAGGAGTTAACGCCGCCGTACCATCAATTTTTTTATTGCCGTATTTACAAGTTGCCGCTAACCGCAGTTAGCGTCAGTTTTCCGGCATAAACGTGAATTTTTAGGATCGCCACTTCTGTTAGCAGGACTTAACGAAAATGAGATGCAAGGTGGGCGTTCCGGTGTAAAAATTGCTGTTAACCCCACTTTGCGATATTTACAATGATTTTTCGGCTCAGCGATAATTCAACAAAACACTTGCTAAAGTCAGTTAGCGGCTGGTTTTTAAGACCAGAAAAAAGCTGGTCTAAAAAATGGTGCAAACACACCTGAACATAAGGAAGACTAACCCAGACCCTTATTTGCCTACCTAATGACACAATGGAGGTACTACTCTTGCAGCTTAGAGCTCCAAGAAGACCACAACCACTACCGCCACCAGCACCACCACAGAGGTAACGCTGCAGAAGAGAGCGGGTCTACCGCCAACGCATCACCCTGATAGACCTCCGGCCAGAGGATGTGATAGCCCACTACAGGCTAAAAAGAACCTCCATCCTATGCATACTCACCCAGATAGCGCCAAGGCTGCAGGCACTATCACAGCCCTGCACAAACATCCCTCCGCAGACAAAGCTACTTGCAGTGCTGCACATGTTGGTCTCTGGTACCTTCCAACCAACCACTGCCAGAGTGGGTGGAGTCTCACAGTCAGCCTTCTCCAGGTTCCTCCCAACTGTCTCGGATGCCATCATCAGCCTGATGCCGCAGCACCTACGCTTCCCCAACACTGCGCAGGAACAACTTGACAATAAGCAAGGCCTCTATGACATTGCTGGGTTTCTGCATGTGTTGAGGGCAATTCACTACACCCATGTTCTACTTGTGCCTCCTGCGGACACTGCACATATATACAGGAACAGGAAGCACACACACTCAATGAACGTACTGACAATTGTGGACCACCTGGGCCTGTTCATCAAAGTTGTTGCAAAGTTTCCTGGGAGTGTGCATGACTCCTACATATTTCGTCAATCAATCATCAACCAGCAGTTCGAGAATGGCACATATGGAAATGGACTGCTTGTTGGTAAGTACAAAAGGAACACACCACACACCTCAAGTACCCAAGCATGTAGCGCAAATATGTGAGAATGCTCACGTAGCAAATGTAATACAACATACCTTGGAGCAGGTCCAAACAATATGCATAAGCATAAGCACCCAATGCAAAATAATCAAGACATATGTTGTTAGGCAGCCCAACAATGGAGTAGCCTAGAAAATAGAATTTGCAGAACTCATCAGACAAAAATTGAAAATAATCAAAGCAGCACATGACACAAGACATATACTTCGGCTGGGCTACATCCATTCTGAAATAAACACATGTGCCATATGTACAACAAGATGACAGATCACCCTGCTCTCTCTTGTGATGATGCACAATTAGCTAACATGCAAAAACACAGTCAGTCATGCACCATGCAGCGGGGGTGCCTGCCTCATGGGGTTGCAAGTATTGCTGCATGAAGGGAGCACCAACTGCACACAAACAATCACCAAAGTTGATTAAACATCAGTCGGTGTTGTTGCAGTATGGAGCATGCATAGGAAGAACATACAAACAATCGAAATCACAATCTCATTACATGTTGTTCATCCATATGACTCCCCTGGTGAGCTGTAGCAATCTGATGCACCAATTTTGACAAATAAATGTGTGTCGATTGGGAACAGAGTCAACAGACACACACACTGCAATATTGATGGGTATGACCCCAACATGCATACATGCAGAGTCAAAGTTAACTCATGCACAAGGACATCAATGCATATGTACATTGTCTCCACATGTCCCAGTAAGTCAAGTGCACCAGGTAGCAGTGCCACATTCACTCAAACACTGACCCACCTTGGGGACAAGCTGGATGTAAGGAACCCACAATAATTTCAAAGTTTAGCAGACAAGGATTTTTGCTCTCAGCTACCCTCATCACAATCACTCCCAATGAGGTATCTAGATGATGTTCCAACATAGTAATCTTAAAAAAGTCAAGGGGAATGCTTCACCAGGCACATGCACCAACGGTGCACCATTCAAAATATGTGCACAGGTGACGTTCAGGTGGTGCAACAGGCCTGTAAAGAAGCTCAAATCTTTTAATGAGAAACCCATACATCCTGACAGTCATAACATGGAGGTAAGACACAGGACCTGGCCAATGACAACAAGATGAGGTGTAGGCTCTCAAGTATAGGCAAGTTAATTTCAGTGATGCAGGTTAATTTGCGGAAGCTCCACATGACAAAGCAGAAAGTACAAAGTTGCATAATGCACACACCAAAAAAGCCACTATGCAAACACAGCAGGAACAAATACTAATAGACACATCTCCCCATTATCTGTTTCAGGTATTCGAGGATATGCACTCTCGTCATGGCTGATGATGCCCATCAAAGTGACCCACACACAGGCCCAGAGAGACTACAAAATTGCACTGGGATGCACAAGGGCCATTGTTGAACGGACCTTTGGAGTCCTTAAATCCAGGTTTCGGGGCTTAGATATATCGGGGGGAGGCTCCTGTACAGTCCTAAACACGTTTGCAAAATCATAATGGCATGTTGCATTCTGCACAATATTTGTGTACGCACAAACACGCCATTGGATGAAGACCAGGAGGAGCAGGACAATCCAGAGGATGGCCCAGACAAACAGGCTGATGCTATACACACCACAGCTTCTTCTGCTGGAACAGCAAGAAGGGGTCAAATCATCAGAACTTTATTTACATAATCACAATAAACAAATATCCCATCACATGGATGTTTCTTTAAAAAAAACACCAAATGTTACTTTGTTAAACAAAATATCACTACACAAATGTCTTGTATGCTTGGTTTATGACTTCAGAATTTTATATATCTGATAAGTGAGAGGTAACTAAAAAACTGTGCTACACAGCTCTCACATATAGCAGTGGACAGAACATAAATTAAACGAAGACTGGGGATGGAACAACGTATTGGGCATATGAGCAAATTAATGTGTATGGTCCCTCAGTGAGAATCACTATGTGTGTGTTGTGTCATCCCAGGAGCACATACATGTCTGATGACATACAAGATTGTAGTACAACATACACTGTATGTCTGATGCGTAATTGTAGCTGTGCCCACATAGCTAGAAACCATCATAATAAGTGTAATCAAACATATCTGTGAATTCAATGGCACAGGAATAAAGGTAAGTGACAACAGTCTCAAATATACATTGCAGATCTGTACTGCATCCACTTCTGGGTGTGGAGGATGAAGATACAGATGATAGTACGGATACAATAACTGGTGTGTCAATACAGTTCTGGGAATGCCTCAAACACCAAGCACACACAGTAAAACAATAACAGAAATTGTGAATAACTCAAAAGCTGACACATGTGCCATTGTAAAGATCAATAGTCACATGACATGCATCATTCACTGTGCATGTATCATTCTACAACACAGCAATAATCTGTCAATGCTATAGTCACATAAGCACAAACAATGATACATATGCCAGACATGGGACAAATGTCAAGACAGCAGCACACAACACCGTGTATATAGGACCATGTACCTGCCAAGGCAATGTCAATAGATTGTCTATGTCACATGCACCACAACAAGATTGCCTCATGGCAATGAAGGGGTAGAATGGGCTACATCCTCATACAATAACTCTAACTGTGTGTTCACACACCCAAAACAGAGAACAGACATACAAATGAGTGAAGTGCTACAGGGAATACAATCAGAACAGCACTAACATACCAACAACATGCAACATATGACAACAGGAATGGACATTGTTTTGGGTCATACGGTCATGAAATAAATCATCATAGCCCCCAGAAGGTGCACCAACTAGATCTGGATTATGACTCCACGTTCACACATTTCAATTGTATGATGTATGTACGTTTGCTCTTCAGCACAACTACAACACTCTAAATAGCCACACATCTGCAGGCACATTTGAACACATAGACAAGCATGCTTATAAGAAGAAATGTTAATGTCATACAATGTCGCATCTCTCAAGCAATGCACAAATTCTCATCATGAACTGGTTCATGTAACAGTACAGTGTGGACACCAAGACACTCCACCACAGTCAGGAGCCCAATAGCATCCATGGAAATCCAACATACACCAAAGTGCTCCCTAACATATGTTAATGATAGGCTGCACCACATGTTTGTCTCATGAATGGCAACAGTGGCAAGCAGATCACATGTTCCATATTGTCCATGGAAAACTGAGAGGTACAAGCAGACCTTTTCCGGATAATGTGCAGATACAACCTCTGGGCCTCCTCTGCTTCACAGACAACCATCTCCAAAACTACAATACTCAGCAGGCCTCAAATCACAACACCCTCTCTGAGTCACTGACTCAGCCAGCATAATCCTTTGTCAGTCCAGATCATACAAGCCAGGGTACAGCATGGTACGCTAACTATGCATTTGAAACTACTGGTCAGACACCGATGGGAGACTTGACTGGGCTCCCTTGAGGACGAGGACTGGCGTGATGCCTTGATGGCTCCCAAAACCATCACTACCTCAGCCAGGCTTTGCTTGGTCCAGCTGTACTATCTCCACAACGCTTACCTCACCCCTGGTCGCCTCCACAAGGCGGGCCTACGACCCAATCCATCTTGCACGCGCTGTGGGCTAGAGCCGGCAGATTTTTACCATATGGTGTGGACATGCCCCCATTTCGTCCCGTACTGGGAAATACTAGAATCTGAGCTTACGGACGTCCTGGGCTGGGAGGTGCCACACAACCCCCTGAACCTACTCCTGGGAGTTATGGACGGGCTAGACGGATCCAGGGCAGACAAACTCCTCCTAGGTACTGCCGTCATGGTAGCCAAACAAGACATCGCCGCCGCATGGAAAATCCTGTCCCCCGAGTGTAGCCAAATGGCGCAAAGGCGTAGATTGGTGCGCAGCGCAAGATAAACCATTATACGAAGCCAGGGGTTGTCCGGCCAAACATCAAAGGGTCTAGGGCAAATGGTTGGGCCAACTGGGGTAATAGAGTCTCTTGTCCTTTCTTGGATTGAGTCCGTATATGATAATGTGGTAAGATGTGGGTCGCAATGTATGTTTGCGCACAACTGAAATAACAGTCAACTACTGTTTTTAATTGCAATTGCTCAATTGTGCTGTATTGTTCTCCCTGTTTTTCAAAACTCAATAAAACTGATTATCAAAAAAAAAAAAAAGAAACTACTGGTACAGGGGACGTCACATAAGTGAACAATCACATGTCCCCTGCATCACAAGTCTTGTAGAGTAGATGGGCCTCATCCTGATAGGCCTGGAGAGAAGAAAATTAATAGATGACCTCAGTTTCTTATGTGAATGAGATAATAACGTGACAACATTGTCTGATTTAACTAGTTATATATATATTTTTTTCTTTTACCTTCAATGATTGTTCTTTTATGCAATGGTTTTTATTAACTAAGCATATAATAATAAACTTCAAACTTCAAACTTCATCCTCGACAGTGACGGACGACAGCGCAACCTGCTCGTGCTTAATGACGTTGAGAGGCCATTCAAAGAGATAGGATGTCTCCCCTGTTACACCAGTATCCTCTTGTTGTGTGTCCTGCAATGCACACCAACCTTTGTACATTATCAGTAAGACCTTCAATGATCAACACAAGTTGCACCATGCATACTTCTCATGTCAGCGTTGTTAAAACAATAACATGACAATCCTTGTCATCAGGTAATGTTCATTGCTCACGCAACAATGGCAAGAAACTGGGTCCACCATATCATGCACAATGCAAGCATTGTCATCCATGTCAGTCTGCTGTAACTCAGCAGTATCTGTGTCTAGACACCTGGGTCTCATACAAAGGCACAGCATGATCTCCAGGCCATGCGGACTGCTTGTGCTTACAGGCATCGCTAGTTTTGCTGTTGCAAGGATTGTGACATGCAAAGTGCAGTTTGCTGTTCCAAAGTAACAATGACCTATTCACATGTGAATCTGGGTCGTCAACATGCCTGTACATGGCTGAGTGGGGCCTGTTGATCTATGCATAATTAATTAGGAAGTTTCCGCTCCATTCTGCTATCTGTCACACACATTTAACTATGCATTATCTGAGCTGTCCCTGTAAGATCTTGTAGCCCCTAGGGTATTAAAAATATGGGATGTCACAATACCAAAATTTACTTACAATGGTATCTGTCCAGTCATAACATAATTGTCCATACCAGCTAATATTTGCTCATTGCTGTCATGCTAGACTTATCTTGTGATGTTGCTTGCACAAGAACATACTTACACCATGTAACGCCTTGTTTAGCATTTTTTGGAATGTTGACAATGGAGATGGTCATTACACACCGGTCATAGACCATGTCATGCATAGCACAGCATGAAATGCATAGTCATATCTTTTGAAAATAAAGCCATGAGTGCCTTAGCACAGACTGTCATCAATGTGCCCCTCTGTGCCTCCAGCTATTCATATACTCAAATGTGAATGTGCAGTCAAAGCTGCGCATTGCATGCTGCATTGCTAATATCATAGACAAGTAGTGACTGCCTGTTGGTCAAGTACATGTGTGTAGCAAGACCATCTAACTGGCACAGCCATCACAGCATTGTGTGATGTAAGAGTCTCACATGTAGTGACACATACCACCAATGCTATTGCTAACCCTAATGTGTGACATTGTGGCATGTGTATACGAACACACATGAACAGTCATGAACAGACATCAATGTGAGTAACTAGTGCCTCCTGAAAGCTCAGAATCACTCATACCCGGACAGTTTAGAATCAGATAGACTACACAAAAGTACAACACACAGATTTATTTATAGGTGTTATGATCACATCACAAATACATATTGTGTTGTTAGGCCAGACAAATCACAGAAAATGGTACATATACTGATAAAGTATCAATAAGCAGGGAAAAAAATCTACTCAAATCCATGTTTGCGGTAAACTTTTTCATATCCGGCATGGAAAATACTCACAAAATACATGTATATATTACACATCAAATCTTCACGCTTACCTCTAGGCATGTGTAATTTCATCACAAAGCATAAATACGGGCCGCAAACTGCTAGGAAATGATGTCAGTCTGCATCCTGTTCCATGGAGGAGTACTGTACACTTTCACCGTCTCTTTCAACCACACTATTAGGGGCATATGTACAAGGAGTTAACGCCGCAATAGCGTACATTTTTTGATGCTACGGCAGCTTTTTTATATCGCCATATTTACAACTTGCCGCTAACCGCAGTTAGCGGAATTTCTTTTCAGAAACGTGCATTTTTTCGGATCGCCACTTCTGTTAGCGGGACTTAACGAAAATGAGATGCAAGGTGTGCGTTCCCGTGTAAAAATTCCCGCAAAGCCTACTTCGCATTATTTAAAATGATTTATCGGTCCAGCGATACTTCAAAAAAACTCACACTAAGGCCAGTTAGCGGCTGGATTTTAAGACCAGAAAAAAGCTGGTCTAAAAAATGGTGCAAAAACACCTGTCCATAAGGGAGACAAACCCAGACACTCATTTGCGCACCTAATGATGCCATGGAGGTACTACTCTTGCAGCTGGGAGCCCCAAGAAGACCACAACCACCACCACCACTGCCGCCGCCACCAGGATCACCACAGAGGCAGCACCAAAGAAGAGAGCAGGTCACCGTCAAGTCAACGCATCACCCTGATAGACCTCCGTCCAGAGGATGTGATAGCACAATACAGGCTAAAAAGGACCTCCATCTTACGCATACTCACACAGTTAGCACCAAGGCAGCAGGCACCATCACAGCGCTGCACAAACATCCCTCTGCAGACAAAGCTACTTGCAGTGCTGCACATGTTGGCCTCTGGTACCTTTCAACCAACCACTGGCAGAGTGGGTGGAGTCTCACAGTCATCCTTCTCCAGGTTCCTCCCCAAAGTCTTGGATGCCATTGTAAATACGTCAGTACCATGGTGATAGTTTTCAGCGGTACAAGGCGGTAGAAACATTGCCGCTAACTAATTCTAAGGTTAGTTAGCAGCAATTCTTGTACATATACCCCTTAGTGTCTTTTCTGAGTTGTGGAGGTGTTGGATGTTGTCTGCTGGTGTTGGTGTTTTGGAGAGTGTTCTGTGTGTAGTATACTGTCCATACTGTCCTTGTTGAGTCCTGTGTCTCTGTCCATACGTGTTTTTTGCGACTGTCTGATTGTTTTGTCGGGTGTACGTCTCAGGGGTATCTTTGTCATTTTTCATAGTTATAAGGGGTTATTTGTGGGTAATTGTTTGTTTTCCTGGGGTCAACAGTGTTTGTGGAGGAATTGGGTCAGGGTAGGGAGGGCAGTATGTCAGAGGGGGCCTTCCTCTGGCTTGTAAAATTTTACTTGCCCAAGATGGTAGAGGCTGGGGGCGTATCCTACAGGGATGCAATGTCAAAGTCCGGAAAGTGAGGTGGGAGCACATCCGGGAGAAAATGCTCAATATGTTTGGTGTGGACAGGACTGTCCAGCAGTGGAAGCACTGGTGGCAGGATAGCGTGGGCCATTGTAGGTACATATCAGAGTGTACACACTTCAGAAGATACATTTGAGTAATGATGTGTATGAACAGACCTGGAATACGTTGACACCCAGCACTGATATGAATGTTGGTAATTGTCAAGTCTTATAGCAGTTCCAGTTGACATTGACAGTTAGTTGTCCAAAGAGCAGGTCACATAACCACAAGAACAACATGAGTCCCTTTCAAAAAGGTCTGACTGACATGATGAAACCTCAATAAGTTTGTCAAGAAAAACCTTTCCAATGTAACACAGATTGTTGGTAAATAAATCTGTCCCATACAATACTTTTGTATTTGATGATGAATCTTGTGAGTCATTTTCCATGCTGATGTAAGTGAGCAGGCCTCTGTGGCCAATGCAAAGTTTGGTGTCACAACATTGTTTTGGACAGACTATCTCAGGCTCAGTGCCAAAGCAGGGATAATCAAATCAACGTAGGACAACGTCAACTCATCATGCATCAGACATCCTTTCACACTACATTTAGGTATTATGGGTTAACATTGTTACACTGCTAATCCCATTCATCATCACACAGAACCATTCCCACAGGAGCACCTTGAATATTGTGGAGTGCCTAAATTTTAGACTGTGTTCAAAATATTTTTGAAACATGCTCTTTACGGTGACATGCTCAACAGTTCGCCAATTTATATGTTACGAATTGGTCATCCGAGTGTGTCACACATGAAAAACACAATAGTTTAATGATGGCTCAAGTGCATGATGGTGATCCTTGCATCACATTGACTAACATGTGCTTAAGTCAGACTACATAGCACTGTTGGCGGAGGGTGCATTTCTTAGCACTAGCATAAATGTGTTCACACTACCACTGGTTGAAAAGCAGTGCAGTCAAATTTGTGGTTGACATGCAGCAGCTTTGCTGTCCCATTGGGTCATTGCCCAGAAAGGTGCAGAGCAGGTTAATACTGCTACACAATGCTTCATGCAAGTAACATACGCCCTCTTTTCTTGCATGCATGTCAAATTATATACAGTGTTCCACAGATTAGCAAGTAAATGTATACATGATCTAATATGGTCGTTTAGCTGTGTTGACACCTCCAAAGGGTACCTATTACAATGAAATTCCATTTCATCAAATGTACTACATTCTACCACTGTTGTGATTAGTCATCTGACATGATTGCAGACTGTGCAGCCTACTGTCTTTGTGTAGTTGGAGTGGCAGGGTCTGCTATGGGCCTGTTAAACTTCATACTTACTGAACTCCCCCTGTTGGACTCAATCGTGGTTCATTTGCACAGTCAAATTGCAAACAGCAATTCAACAACTGTTGTCACTGCACTCTGTGCCTGCTTTGTCCAAGACCAGGAATAACCATGTTGTCATGAACATCTTATACTCATTCCTGGCTAAAATGTGTTTCTGATTTGTCAGGTCATGTGTGTTGTTGCATGTTTTTTATGATGGTGTTCATAGAACATATGGCTTATTAGTTTTTGGTGTGCCAATTATGCATAATGCCATCATGTTTTTGGAGTCAGGAAACATGTCATGTTTTTTTTTCTCCAGACAACATGTCACCAGAGGAGGAGTGGCTGCTCCTACAGCGTAAGAAACCTTACCTTCACCTTAGGCATGCGGCAAACGGATACAATGACATGGAAAGAAGGTATCATGAAGAGAGGGCTGCTGGCAGGTGGAAGTCCATATCAGACAGCACAAAAAAAAGGTGGACAGTGACACGTTACCCTGCCTGCCTCCACAACACAACACACCAGAGCCAGTCCCAGCCAATCCCTGGCCCATCAGGATTACATCGTGGCACACATAAGAAAAGGTCGGCTGTACCAGAACCATCAAGAGGTGCTCCACGTGCTGCACCCACCTCTTCAACACAAAGCGTAGCCCCCTCACAGAGGGCTCAACCGGGCACATCCTCAAGAGCTACAGGACACAAAGAGAGGTCTGTCCTCACAAAGAGTGAGAGGAGGCTGTTGTTCAATTTGAACGTTCGGGTGGCCTGACTGGAACGGTACAATGATGAATTTAAGGGCCACCTCATGGACATTAAGGGGACCACCTCATGGACATTAAGGGGGCCACCTCATGGACATTAAGGGGCCCCTGGGGCTCCCCTGTTGATGTGACAAGTTTTTCCCCACCCTGTACAGTTCCCCAATTCCCCTCACCTATTGACCATCTATTTTCTAGATTATTTTGTTGATTAGTGTTAACCGCTTCGCTGCGGCCGGAATTCCCCCGCGGTGCTGAAGAATTCCACTTGTGCGCGGTTCGGACGGCCCCCGGCCGCCCTCCACACACGCCCACCGTGATGTCAGACAGCCGGGGGCCGTCCGACGCATGGAAGAGGTTAAGTGTAGTTTTAGTGTAGGGATAGTATAGTGTTAGGTGTAGTTAGTTCTTGTTTTTTCTGGATATCTACTTAGTGATTTTGATTAAGTTTCCTTTTCCTTAGGGTGGGGGGGTTGATGTGTTTTTTGACTTGTTAAAAAATAAAATAATATATTTGTTTAGTATGTATGTTTAATTAGTTAATGTATAGGTTAAGCTGTCTTTGTCCCATCCCAGGATGTGCCGTAAGGGGGGAGGTGGGTTGATGTATTATATATGTTGTTATGTGTATAGTCTTAGGAAAGCTAGTTAGTTTAGTATAGTTTAATATTAGTACAAGATAGGTTAGTGTATTTTAGGATGAGTTAGTATGATTAGTTTTGTTTGTTGGGATTGTATTTTGTATGAATAAATTGCTATTGGTTGACGGTTTGTGGTGCCAATGATTGTTGTTGTGTGGACATATACTGCTGAATTGGTAGTGGTTTACAACAGATGCATCACCCACACAATCCATTTGAATGGCTACAAATGTAATTCAACCATCTTCAAGGGACAGGCTACTTTTAATCTTCTATTTAAATGTGTTTGAACCAAAATGATTGATGTTTGGGGTAGCAAACTTCAGTTAGGTAAATGTTTTGGAGTGGTCTGAAAAATATTTTTCCATATGTGACTATTTAGCAAGTACAGAATTACACAGGATGCATCATGGACATGGTACTCACACAGCATTGGTTACATGCTGTAGGTATGTTGTGAGGATACTTTGGGTCATCTTGAGTTACACCGGTCCCCACAACATCTTCACTTTCCATGTGGGATGTATGCTTTGCATTATATACAAGTCATCCCAACGACTCTGTACGTGTTTCAACACAGGCTTGTACATTGTGGACAAGACTGTGAAAAATTTGGCATACAAGTGTAGGGCAAGGGATGTTGTGATGTAGGTTACATATATGCTAAAGTAGGTTCTGTCAGGAGAAGAGTAATTACTTTAAACTTATCATAAACATTTATGCATGAAGGAAGAAGAACACACCTAGTTTGACGTAATCAAAAGGAATTGTATTAACAACTTAATTCATTTTTCTTTTTACAATTTTATCTGGTTGTAACATAGTCCGGTTGTCACAAAAAACAAAACAATATTGATAAACGATGCAAGGCAAACTAATCTGTGGTACAGTTTTGCTTTTCACATGGAGTGGAGAGAGTAGGGAATAGATTGTGCAGGCACGTTTACAATTCGACCCAAGGAGTGCGTGATTCAAGAGGAGTCACTCTCTCCACTCCATGTGAAAAGCAAAACTGTATATGGACTGGAGATTCATGTGCATAGGGATTGATGTCTACTGAATGAACATTTCAGATATATCTTGTACAGCACTGTATATATTTTAGTCACTTAAAGCACTTTGTCACTTCTAGATCACCTTACCACAGATTAGTTTGCCTTGCGTCGTTTATCAATATTGTTTTGTTTTTTGTGACAGCCGGACTATGTTACAACCAGATAAAATTGTAAAAAGAAAAATGAATTAAGTTGCTAATACAATTCCTTTTGATTACGTCAAACTAGGTGTGTTATTCTTCTTTCATGCATAAATGTTTATGATAAGTTTAAAGTAATTATTCTTCTCCCGACAGAACCTACTTTAGCATATATTTCAGATACCCAGGATCTGAGGGTCACTGGGTAACCCCATAATACTTGATGTGATATAGCTTACAGCAAAATTGCGCTAGGAATTGAACCAGTACCACATTTTGACATATGCTTTCCTACACCATTCCGCTACTTTTAGCTTGATAGATTTGTTGGCATATGTGACATGTTGAGGGAACTGTCTTTACATGTGTCATGGCATGACACCCATCTGATCAACCATTGTCATTAACATTCACAGTGAGTACATCTTCAAATTTTTTGGGGGAAATATCTTTGGAAACACTTCGGGTATATGTACAAGGAGTTAACGCCGCCGTAGTGTCAATTTTTTGACGTTATGGTGACTCTTTTTATCGCCTTATTTACAAGTTGCCGCTAATCTCAGTTTGCGGCAGTTTTCTGGCGAAAACGGGAATTTTTAAGATGCCCCTTCTGTTAGCTGGAGTTAACGAAAATGAGATGCAAGGTAGACGTTCCCGTGCAAAAACTGCTGCTAACCCCACTTTGTGATATATTATTTACAAGGAATTCCTTGTATGGTGAAAAACCAAAAAAACTGCCTCTAACTGCAGTTAGAGGCAGTTTTTTAAGACCAGAAAATAGCTGGTCTTAAAAATGGTGCAAACACTTGGAGCCTCATTTCAGAAGGTTTTGGTGCTGGACAGCGCTGCAAGGAATGTTGCTGCGCTGCCCTGCGACAAAACTACAGGGCAGGAATGCGCACCATCAATAAGATAGGGCGCCCCAGCGAGGCCATGGTGTTGCAAGGAGTGCGCAATGCTAAATGATGCATCACTGGTTTTGCCCAGCGATGCGCCTCTTTTCATGATTGTAGCCCTGAATTTCCTCTTACCCTGGGACTCTGGCTGGTCATCCTGGCTATTGGGGGGCTTGGGGGGGTTGTTGCTCTGTGCTGCACTTGGCCTTGGCTGCTCCATTCTGCATTCCATTGGTTTTGCTTCCTATTTTTCATTGGATGTGAACTTATAGGCCATTTTTGCCTATAGAGGCAAAAAAAGTCACGTTGGGCTGACTAACGTGAGTTTCTTTTGCCGCTAATGGGAATTTTGTCAGTTTTTGCCCGCTAACGTCAGAATTTGTACCGCCTTCACGCTAGTGTTAATGGCAGTTTTCACCGCGGCTACCTGAAACTATCGCCATGTAGCGACGTATTGTAAATACATCGCCAACAGGGCGATAGTTTTCGGCGATTGGCCGCCTTAGGAAAACTGCCGCTAACTAGCGTTAGTTATGTTATGTTATTTTAATTTATTACGTGCTCAAATCAGCCCCGAAGGGCTATCTCGGCGCGAGATAAGGGCAGAGGACAGGCTAGAATTGACTAGAATAGGAATAGGTGAGTCTTAAGTGCCTTCCTAAAAAGAAAATGGGTTTCACAGAGACAAAGCTGTATGGGCAGATTATTCCAAAGATGAGGGGCAAGGAACGAGAAAGATCTGCGGCCTGCCCTGGCATTCTTAAACCTGGGGACTTTAAGCAGAGCTTTGTCACTGAATCTGAGGAGTCTCACTGGAGTGTAGGGCAGAATCTTAGCAGCTAGAAAAGATGTCCCTTGGCCATGAAAGGCACGGTGGGTTAGGCAACATAATTTAAAAGTGATTCTCTTTTTCACCGGAAGCCAATGTAGGGTCTGCAGAAGAGGGGCAAAGGTTGAGCGTGGAGGGAGGTTGTAGACAAGGCGCGCAGCAGTATTTTGGACCACCTGAAGTTTGGACAGTAGATTCTCATTGATGGACGCCAGAAGTGAGTTGCCGTAATCAAGGCGACTGATTACCAAGGCATGAACCAAGGTTTTCCTTGAGGAAAGAGGTAATAGAGGGAAAACTCTTCTCAGCAGGTGTAGCATATGAAAGCAGGACGCTGTGGTGGCAGCAATATGTTCTTTCATAGAAAAGGATTGATCTAAGCGGACACCAAGATTTTTTACTACCAATTTGGGTGAAGGGCTGGGGCCCAGCTCAGCTGGCCACCATTCTGGGGCCCAAAGAAATTGGGCATGTCCGAATAGCATAATTTCTGTTTTTGTAGGGTTGAGTTGCAGTTGGTTATCCAAAATCCAGGTGGCTATGGCCTTCATCCCAGAGGAGAACAGGGCTTTAGATTTGGCCAGGTTAGAGCCAAAAGAGAAAAGTAGCTGCGTATCGTCAGCGTATGAGATAATCTCAAATCCAAAACCTCTGGCTATCTTAGCGAGGGGGGCCATGTAAATATTAAAAAGCGTAGGGCTCAAACAAGAGCCCTGGGGAACTCCATAGGTCAGTGGCATCGTTCTGGACTAATAGGGGCTGAGGATGATTGTTTGGGATCTTTGTGACAGGAAATCCGCTAACCATTTAAGGGGCATTTCTTGAATCCCTAGATCATGGAGTCTGTCAAGAAGTCGGGGGCGATACACCGTATCAAATGCCGCTGACAGATCTAACAAAATCAGCATTGTCGGGACATTAGCGTCAAGCGAACATTTAATATGGTCATTGACCGCAAGCAAGGCTGTCTCGGTACTGTGAAGGGGTCTAAACTGACAGGGACTCAATATCTGCTGCCGCAAATTTAATTCTC
Source organism: Calotriton arnoldi (assembly GCA_963921515.1). Lineage (NCBI taxonomy): Eukaryota > Metazoa > Chordata > Amphibia > Caudata > Salamandridae > Calotriton > Calotriton arnoldi. The sequence continues at coordinate 99,297 of CAWUFW010019070.1, forward strand.
TTGTAGTTTGAGGTGTTTCTGGAGCCAGAGTGGAGCTGGCTGGATACAAGAGGGTGCGGTTGCAGCTATGGAGATCTCTTGTGGACGATGATCACTATCCCCCTTGTCTCCCATTCTGAAGCCGATTATGAAAGAAAACAGCGAGAGACTGGCGAACGTATAATCCAAGATAGAACAAGTTGATATGGAATAATGGCTGGCTACAGGGGGTGTCACCGGCAAATCTTCCATTTAAGGCCCTAAGATTAAAATGTTCTAGGTCCTCTAGAAGGCATCTGTTTTTTTGTTGTTCTTTCTGTGGATAGAGCCACATTGAGCTGGTATGCTGCAGTTTGAGGATTGAAGGCTCGCTCGTTACCCTCTGACGTTCCCAAAAGATATTGATTCAAGTCCCCCGACAGAATGAGGTTGGGCGTTTCTGCGCTCTTATGTAAGTAGTTATTTGGCTGATTAGCTTTGCAGAATCAATTGCTGTGCGTTTTGGGTGGATGTATGCATGAACAATCACTACTTCGTTTTGTGCCCCTGATAGAGAGAGAGTAAATTTAACTGCTGTGGCAACCTCTGTGGCAGGGCCGACTACTGCTGCTGACAATATGGTAGTTGTTGATATATAAGTTGCCAGCCCTCCTGAGGAGTGCCCAGATTTCCCACCTTTTGTGGCTGGTGTGGCAAAGCATAGGAACCCTTGTAGATGTAATGGTTCTATGAGCCATGTTTCCTGCATCAGGATTATGTCGAACGAGTTAAGGTATTGCAGGGATTCTGGATCTGAAGTTTTTGTAGCTAAGCCATTGACATTCAATGAGGAGAGGCGGACCTCCGTTTCTTTTTTTGCGCTGGAGCCTGCATCTGCTTGCCAGTGCTATCATTGAGTTTCTGGAGAAATGGTTATAGTTCTTGTAATCAGATCTGGATTCCGATGACTGCCTCGGGGAGCTATTTCTGCTCGGGGGAAGGCGTGCTGAGTGCCCTGACTGCGAGGCCTTTGCTGCGGAGAATAGCCCAGTGCCCCTCTGAGCACAGAGATCGTGGGCCTCGGGCAGCTCTTGGCTCCAGACCTTGGGCTAGGGATTAGAAGAGGTACTGGATACCCTGAGTTTTGATGAGGAGTAACATTAATGCCCTAAGCTTTAAAGGTGTGGAACTCATCTAATACTCTCTGTGCAATTACGGTTGTTTAATGTTTTCCACGTGCCCCTCGTTGTCTCAGGCATTACTGGTTTTTCAGGGTGGAGAAACTCTATTGCAAGAAGGTCGTTTGAGTTTAGGTCTGCAAGTTTGGGTATAGCACGTAATAGTCTCAAGATGTTCCCACTGTTTATGATGTCGTGATTCCCTTTTGAGGTATACTCTGGTTTGAGCAATGTAGAGCTCGAACCAGGTGACATTCTGTTCAGGGCTTGCGCATATTTTGATGGTTCTCTGACGCGCAGCTCAGGGACATGTTGGCAATTATGTTGGGCGTCCTCCATCAATTGAAGTTGCTCCTCCTCTCTGAGGGAGTTGTATTTTATTTCAGTACTTGTTGTTATAGTTGGTATACCTGGTGGCGTCAGTTTCTGCGAAGGCAAGGTGCCCTGAAGCAGCTGGTCAGAATCCTGCCGTAGGTGCCTTCCATTTCTAGGTGGGTCATGATTTTTAAGTGTTGAGGCTCATATGGGCGCTTGTCCGGTCATTATTAGCGTGGTGATCAAAGGCGGTTCACCTGATTGCGTCCATTCCAGACTCCTGGTCTCTTGCTGCTGCTAAATCAAAAACATTTTTAGATGCTTTCTGTCCCTCAGGCCGAGTTGGATCGAATGGTGGCTTTTGGGGCAGTGATAAGGGTGCTGGACTTGGATCTGTGTTGTCTTTTTCTCTATAAGAGGCCATCATTTCCAGTAGTGAGTTCCTGTATCCTATATCGGCTAGTGGCCTCTCAGTATTAGGGAGAGGAGGCAATGCTTCTGTATCTAGGTGGATGCTGGTTTGTGCCGGGACTTTGTTTTGATTGCCCTCGTCTTTTAGGTCGGTGTCTGATTTAGGGCACTGTTGGCTAAAGATAGAGTAGATGGCTGCTTGATTAGGAAGAAGTAGTTTTTGATTGCGACCCTTCCTTTTCTGCTGACGACGTTGCTTGGCATTTGTCTTTGTGGTGGGTGGTTCATCTTGGTCTGTTTTGAAGGATTCTCTAACGGTACCAAGAGCCCCCTTTCCTTGCTGGGTGACTAAGACCTCACGCTTGATGTTCTGATTGACTAGGTTGGCATACTCTCCTCTTTCGTTTCCGGTATCTGAGATCGGGCCCCCAGAGGGGGAGTGTGAGGAGATGGATGATGTGTTCCTCAGCTCCTTAAGCACAGTGGTAAGCATTGATGGAAGGGTCGATAGCTTATCCACAATCTGACTGCATCCGCAGCTGAGGTGCGCCTCTGATTGTGCTCTTCTTATAAGGCCATTGAGATCCCCCAGTTTTTCGTCAATGCCAGCCGTGAACATGGCCAGAGTGTTTAATAGAGAGAGCTGAATGTCCATCTTGTCGGACTGGTATTGTAACGCTTCCACCGACAGTTGCATGGTGTTTAGGAGGGCAACCCAGGCGCTTCCATCTTGTACGTTTGAACTCGCCACTCCCTTGGGGGACTGTTTGTCATCAAGTGGGTCAAATGGGTTAGGCTGAGGAGTCTTCACAGGGAGTACACCAAATTGGCGGTCTGGCAAGTAAGCTGCTAGCATATCCTCCCATTCTTAAGTGCTCAGATAGGAGAGGGACACCCTTCCTTCTTCCTGCTTGGTGTGGTTGGTATTAAAGTGGATGCAGTTGATCTGGAAAGGCTTGGTTCCGAAGTTTTAATTTTTGATTGCTGGCTGCAGGTGCATTTTCCATGGAGTTCTGGTTGAGAATTGTGCCTGCTCCTCTCAACAGCTGGAGGGCTTGGAGAGGCTATGGGAGATTGGTTGTTGTTATTGCCCTTTTCCTTGTGCGTATGGCGGCCTGATTCTGTTAAAGCAGCTGTAACATGCGCTTGCTGAGCAGGCCCCGCTGCTGAAGGCAAGGATAATGCTGGTGCTAAGTTAACTAGGTTAACTTGGGCCTGAACCTCAGACTGATCAGCCGCTTTCTGGGGCCCTGCTTCAGACAGCCACACGTGTTTCGTCGCTTACAAAGGGAAATTGTCCCGCGACTTTCTCAAGGCTATGTCCTTTTTGATAAAGACCTTTCTTTTGTGGTGATATTTCCAACCCACAAAGGGATTCAGTATCTTGAGCGACATCAATAAGGCAGTCCATGCATCTGAGGGATCCTATTTTGTCCCCAAATCTTGAGCTTGTGAGTCTAAACGGTCTCGTCCCAAATGTCGCCATCCATGTAGCTCGAGTACGAGAACACGAAAGCAAGTAAATAAGAATTGAAATAACTTGTGTATAATTTGTACTTACATCGTGCACTTAACGAATTGTTGATACACCTATGACGTGTGCTGAGGATTTCTTTGTATATTTTGTTGGCTTTGGCCGCTATTTTGGGAAGGTTGGTGGTTCTCCTCACCTTACACCACCGTCTTCCAAATAAGTGGTTTTATGTACAAATACATGTGTTATTCTCCTGAGTGGCGCCAATATACCTAAGCATTATACCACTATTTATTAGTAGTTGCTTTCTGGGGCCCTGGTTGTGCGATTATGGGCTGGATTGGGTTTACACTTTACAGAGGTCGGCGAAGATGCTGAAGGTTGACTGAAATGGCTCAGGGACGTAGACAGTGTGCTAACTAAGGGTAAAGTTATCTCTGAAGTGTTCAGCATTGAATTGCTATGAGAAAATACGTGGATATGAATTAAGCCTGGGCGTAGTTTGCATAGTAGCACTTCACGTAGCTACGCGAAGTACAAATTGCGTAGCTGTGTGCTTGACTGCACTGCACAATAATTACCAAAAGCATCTTCTACAGTACAAGTTAAGATAAAATAAATACTTCTGTCTTTATATGCTAAAAATGCATATAGTCATTTCACTAAAGTGATAACAAAAAGATAACAAGCAGTGAGAGAGGTGATGATTTTGGTATCCTCGCTAACTTAGGGAGAGAACCAGGCAGATGTCTTGAAAACAAAAAGCACATCTTATTGAACGATTTCGGTGGTGGTCCCATCCTCTTAGGACCACCCCAAGCACAGTTATTGGCAAAAATACAATCCCAACCAAAGGCCCTGCAAAGCATTATGGGACGAGATTAGCAGTGGGTAGTGAATATTATAGTATCCAATATCAAAATAATTCTACAAAGAGCTGCAGTTCCACTAGTCGTTACTAGGTGTCCTCACGAGTCAAATGCAAAAGCTTCATGAAAGGTTTTCAATACTTTTGCATTTGACTCGTGAGGGACATCTTGTAACGACTAGTGGAACTGCAGCTTGATGTATTAATAATTTCAATGCTTTTGCATTTGACTCGTGAGGGACACCTAGTAACGACTAGTTGAACTGCAGCTCTTTGTAGAATTATTTTGATATTGGACACTATAATATTCACTGCCCACTGCTAATCTCGTCCCATAATGCTTTGCAGGGCCTTTGGTTGGGATTGTATTTTTGCCCATAACTGTAGCTTGGGGTGGTCCTAGGAGGAAGGGACCACCATTGAATCGTTCACATGATATGCTTTTTGTGTTCAAGGCATCTGCTTGGTCATCCCCTAGGTTAGGGGGACTCCAAAATCATCACCTCTCTCATTTGCTTGATATTTTATTGTCAAAATTCATTTTTGTGAATTAGTTATATGCTTTTTAGCATAAAAAATTGCTTTATCAAAGCATTTGAAGGAGTTTATTATATTCCTGCTACAGTTATTCATTCTGCTACGTGCAATTTGCGTAGTAGCACAAACTTTGCAAGCTTCGTGAGCGTAGCAAAGTATTATGCACAGTGTTAGATATGATCCTCCGTGAGCGGTGTGGCCACCTCGTGGGGCTGGGTGTGTACTAGAAAAGGGTGTTGGGTAGGATGGTTTTGAGTCAGCTTTATCCCCCAGTGTTGGAACTTGTTTTCTTCTTTCATGATTTTGTTAGCTATCTTACTAGTGTTCCATCTTGTTTTAGTCGCCTCTGGGCATTGCGGGTTGTTGGTTGGTTGAAATTCTATGGAAAGCAAATCTACAGAGCTTATGTTTTCTAGGCTCGTGGTGGAGTGTAGGAGCCGCAGTACGTTCCCTCTGTTTACTATGTCCCCGTAGGGGCTTGTAACCTTCACTATCCCACCACGGGCACAGTCTAACTGACACCAACTCTGACCTGGCTCATGAAACCAGGCACATGGCACAATCAATCAATCAATCATGGAATTGTAAGCGCGCTACTCACCCGTGAGGGTCTCAGGGCGCTGAGGGGGGGGTCCGCAGAACTGTTTAGCCGAAGAGCCAGGTCTTGAGGGTCTTCCTGAAGGTGTTCAGGGAGGGGGCGCGTCTGATGTCTGCCGGTAGCTCGTTCCAGGTCTTGGCTGCAATGTGAGAGAAGGATCTTCCGCCTGCTCTGGCTCTGTGGATGCGCGGGGTTTCGGCCAGTGCGAGGTTGGAAGATCGGAGGTTTCTTTTGGGTACGTGGAAGTTGATTCTGTAGTTGAGGTATTTGGGTCCGTTGTTGTGTAGGCATTTGATTTGTAGGCGTGAGTGAGGATTTTGAAAGTGACTCTTTCTCCACGGGGAGCCAGTGGAGACTTCGTAGGTGTTGGCTGATGTGTTTGTGTCGGGGGATGCAGAGGACGAGTCTGGTGGCGGTGTTTTGTACTGTCTGGAGTTTGCGGAGTAGGGACTTGTTGATGCCGGCGTAGAGTGCGTTTCCATAGTCCAGTCTGCTGGTGATGAGTGCGTGGGTGACTGTCTTCCTTGACTCAGGGGGGATCCACTTGAAGGTCTTGCGGAGGATGCGGAGGGTGTTGAAGCAGCTGGAGGTGACAGCGTTGACCTGTCTGTTCATGGAGAGTGATGAGTCGAGTACGATGCCGAGGTTCTTGGCGTGGTCTGAGGGGTTAGGTGGGCTACCGAGGGCGGTCGGCCACCAGGTGCTGTCCCAAGCAGAAGGGGTGGTACAGAGGATGAGGACTTCTGTCTTCTCTGCGTTGAGCTTCAGGCAGCTGTTGGTCATCCAGACTGCGACGTCTTGCATTCCTTTCTGGAAGTTGAGTTTGGCAGTGGTGGGGTCTTTGATGAGGGAGAGGATGAGCTGGTTGTCATCGGCGTAGGATACGATGTTGAGGCCGTGTTGTCGGACGATGGCTGCGAGGGGGGCACAGGAGTGAAGGAACTGACCCCAGACCTGGCCAGCGGCTCTGTAACCTCTACTATCCCACCCCAGGACCTCTCTCCTACAGGCTACCACTACTATCCAACCCCTGGCCCTCTCTGACCACTACTAACCCCAGGTTGGCTCAGGTATCCTCACACTGGCCTGGACACCGGGTGAGGGAGTTCATGCAGGCCTCATCAGGGAAGATGTAAGCACCTCCAACTCACCCAAGGTCATCTCCTACTGATAGCTCTTCCCCGAGATTCATACTCAGGAATGAATAGGATGGAGTCCGTTCCCTCTGCGTTTCGTGCCTCCGTTTCCTGGGTAGGGATTTCCTCGTGAGGCGAGGGCCTTAGTTGAGCACAGTTGCTCTTGCTGGCTCCTTGGTTTGTGTTAGTGTGGAAAGTTTGCAGGGGATCAACTAATATCCGAATTTTGTCTGGCGTGTTGGTTCTGTGTTCATTCTCCCTCATTGACCGTTGTGATGACTCCCTATGGTTGTTCGGTTGGTCTTCTTGCAGATTCGGCCTTGGGATTTGTTCCACTCTGGTGACCTTGCTAGGTTCTTGCGTCGGGGTCGCTAGCTCCTTTCTTATTTGAATGATCTCCTGTTTATTATCATCTGTTGGGGTGCTTTGTGTTGATGATCTTGAAGACAGCCCTGCAGTTGATGCCGGGGTTGTGTTGGATCTTGCGGTGGAGTATTCTGACCTATCAACCAAAGTGGGAGTAGGGGCATGCCTGATGTCCTCGAATTCAGCGGGGATTACCTGGGGCTGGTTTTTGGCGCAAGGACCCAGGGCGGCTAACTTCCTGTTTCATCCCTTCCTTTTTGTTTGCGGCGTGCTTTCGGTGGTGAGTGGTTCTTGTTGGCTGCACTCTCTTTAATTGTTGCTGTTGCTTCACTGCCACCGGGGAGTGGTGTGAGTTGATTGGAGTCGGCCCCGTTTGTTGATGTCCGGGTGTTGTTGTTTCTGTCCTAGGTAGTCCATCACTCGGGAAATGTACGATGTGGCGTTTGTTTTTAAGTCTGATAGTAGGTCACCTAGCATTGATGGTAACGGAGTAATTGTCGATTATTGGAGTGCAGGTGCATTCTGGTTGTGAAGTTTGAGTTCTTTGAGCCGCTTCTTGCCCCCACTTTATGAGACCGTTGAGATCTGCTAGCTTCCTATCTATCCCTGAAGTAGAATCTGCTAACGTTTGAAGGACGGTGCGCTATAGGTCCAGTTTGTGCGATTGGTATTGAAGCGCTGTAGCTGAGTATTGCATGGTGCTTAGTATTGTGGCCCATATGGGTTCTGTGTATGTTGGTCCTGTGGAGTTGCCTTTCTCTGCCCGCGGCGTGTTTGAGGCTGCCGTGGGGGAATGAGTTGAGAATGGATGGTTTTAAATTATACGAGGCAACAAGTTCCTCCCATTCCTGAGAAGCAAGGAAGGACATTTCACCATTCGTTGAGTGGTGATCCAGCGCAGCTAAAATAAATTTTTCCTTATGACACTAATACAGAAAAACACCTACTCAACTTTAATCATACAAAACCTATGTCAGTGGGGCCCATTACACCGCATACATACATTCACTCAATTTTCTGGATCAAACGCTAAGGAAAATGAGCTGCTGGACAAAACGGGGTACCTTATTAAAATTGACAGAATTATAACCTATACATTATATACATTAACTTAGGATCCTGTCGGTTCTAAACATCAAGGTACTCCGCTATTCGGTCGATGGACCAACTAGTAGAATCAGTTAATGGCGATTAAGTCCAGCTCAATCACAATTAGAACTTTTAACCTTTATTAATCATCAATTTTATTTAAAGAACCACAGACTCATTTAGAGTTAGCATATAATTTTATCTAAACTCTTTGAGTGAATAAGTAAAGTTCACAATTAGGCAAATACATTTAAAATATCAGTAAGCATTTAAGTAGAATTTTTAGAATAGAAACGGAAAATACTTATTACCCTTGGCCATAGGGCGATGACAAGAATGGTTCACCAGGAAAGAAAGATGAACCGCAGATCACAGGATAGGACTCCCAAAACTGACTGACTGTCCCGCTAACCTCCTCGGACGCAATCTCCTCCCGGGCAACTCCCGCAACGGTCTCGTTCCTTCCCCAGTCAAAGTTCGAAGTTCAAAATGACAGAGTCTCTTGCAGCATCAGGATAGAATAAGCGAACTCTGCACAACGTAAGAGCAGACTCTCTTATACCCTATTCTCTGACTCGCTACACTTAAAGTTGCAATGTTTAGGGGCAGAAATCACGCTAATTGGTCCATTGGTGGGGTGGTGATGGTCGCCTCATCGCCCTCCTTGTTCGAACCGGTTTGGGGACAATAACGCACACATTAAGTCTCATGATCAACGATGTCCAAATTAAAAGTAATTCAATTTGCCGATGTATTTTGTAACAAACTCCGATGGTCACATATTAGTTCATCCTCTGTCGTACGATTTCTCTCATCCGTTCCCATGCATATATTCTGAACTTTTGGCACGATCCTTGCTGCAGGTCAGACTGGCCTTGACATCTCTCACTCCGGGCACAGGCCGCATACACGTGACTGGAGCATTCACTCTGCTCATGCGCGGGGCCATTTTATTCAGCGCACGCGATCTCATCCTTTCCAGCGGCCATTTTCGAAGCACGGCCTAGCAGGCCCGAAAGAAACTAATATAAAAACAAACACAACAGAAATTAAACACGGAAAATAAGCCTTTTCTGTTTACCACCTGCCATTCTAAAGACCCGTGTTAGGTATTACCTAGCAGAAGCGACATTTAAAGCCATTTTACTTACCATCTGCATTCTTTGCCACGGACGGTGCAATTTTACTACGCAACACAAATCATGCAATTTACTCTATTTACTACTCAAATCGCAATACTCATGTTATTTTGCTTCACATTTGTAAATAAATTAGATTTTTGCAATGCCAGCAAGTTACCCATGTGTAATGTTTAATAAAAGGTGCATTTGTTGATTAGTTCATGTGTTTCAAACGGTTAGTATCATTAATCGTTATGGGGTCATTAACTTCAAAGGGGTTACAAAAAATATTTTGTTTTCCCTGCTCCATCAATTCCCCCTTTGGTGATTTTTAACATCACCACTAAAACCTATCCCTACAAAATGTATCAGAAAATGTTTCTTGTCCACTTGCATTTGTTATTTTAGACAATTGTGTTCTTTTCATCTTGTCTTTTAGACCTTTCGTACATGTTCTCTTTAAACTCTTCCAATTCGATCTCTCCCATCTCCCGTTCTCTTGTTTCTCTTTTCTTATTTTTCTCATTTTCTCTTTTGCTTTATTTTGTCTTTTCCTCTTTTCAATACACACATATGCTAATCTCAATATTAATATTATCACTACTACTAAGGTCACTGGGATTAGTATTTTCCCAATTAGAGAACTACCTATTTCGGTGAACCATTTCTTTATTGAGGAAAAACTCTTACCAAGTTTCTCCAAAGCACCTTCAACCTCCAGTGGGGCAATTTCTTTATGTAAATCAGTAATGTTCTTTATATACTTCTGTATATTCTGACTTTTGTCTGGAATGTAAGTGCAACTATGTTGTACCTTCAGCATTCCACAGACTCCACCCTCTTTTGCCAAAAGAATGTCAAGGGCAAGTCGATTTTACATCACCATAGCTCTCATGGCAACCCTTTCAGTATTTATCATCAAGAACCCTCCAGCAGTATTCGTTGACAAACGATCTACTACTGTAGACAATTTCTGAATCTTGTATGCATTCAAAGATACACCCACTGCTCGTATCAATGCTCCAAAAATGTCACCTATTATCTCTGAGAAGCTTTCCCTTCTCCTGTGGGTTAATGGTTTACCTATCTCGTGAATTCCTTTCGTTCCTATCTCCACGTGAAAAATCTTTGGAAAGACCAGGCCTAGATAGCATATTCCATACCAATGGTCCGGCAACCTATAGTATGCTCGGTTTCCGCAAATATAATAGATTCCTGGGAATACTGGATCATTTCCTCCTTTGAATCCCCATCCCCCTAAAATTTTGTATGTATCTCAGCACTCACTAGAACCCACGAAATAGTTATCATACATAGTGTTATCTCTACTAATACACAATTTTCCCTGTTGGGGCAAATCTAAACCCATGGCTGCATTGTTTCACTCTTGTCATAACTTCCCTCTTCAAACGCCCAAAATGGGGTTTTTGTCTTTTCTCCCGTTGCTTTTCTTTGAAACTTAACCCTTCTGTCTTCCACCATGTCTAAAAAAACGTTTTCTTCCTTTCTTAACCTACAAGTAAGGTTATGTCTAAATGCATACTCTAATGTTAACTCTTTCGCTTCTAAGAAAAATTCTCCAAAAATCTTTGCAAGTTTCACCTTATTTAATTCAGGGACTACGGGAACTTTAGCAAAAACAACATCTGTGTCAGTGTAGTAATACTCTAATTTACCTGTTTTGTAAAATAAACTAGCTAAAACACTACAAGTTATTCCATACGTCAAAGGAAGGTGATGATACGTCACACCTTCTGTTACAGACGCAGGTAACTGCATACATACATAACAATCTCTAACATCCATTGTCTCTACATATTCATACAAGAGTTTTGTGAAGACATTCTTGGAGAAATCAGTTATTGACTTATCCCTATGAAATTCAGTACTATCTATCAGTGTTGCAGTGTTCTTTTTGTTAGATTTCTTGTCACTATTCGTGTCATTCATGTTTGCAGATGTATTTTCTCCAACTAATCTAAGTGGAATTATTATTGCTAAAATGAACCAAATAAGCATTAGTAAACCTGTACAATAGAAACACATTTTTCACCATCTACGGAAAAACTCACATCTAGATCTTCTATTCTCAGTGTCTACCATGTTGAAATATAATCTATATATATATGTACGGAAAATGTGTTTCCACACCTCAGAATTACTTTTTGCCGTTTTACCCTTTCTTTTATTGTTGATTGGAACCAATTGCTTTTGGTGCCTTTTTTTTTCCAGAAGTTTTTCTTTGACTTTATCAGTTTGTCTCTAGACCTGTTTTCTTTTCTCTTCTTCAGGATTGGTGCAGTTCACTCTCACCCACTTGTTCAAAGTCTTTGTCTGGGTTTTTGTGACTGCTATCCACTTCTTTAATGTCCGGCAATGGTATGTATACCCATTCAGGTGACTTGTCTTCAGGATTGGCGCAGTTCACTCTCACCCACTTGTTCACAGTCTTTGTCTGGGTTTTCGTGACCACTATCCACTTCTTTAATATCCGGCAGTGCTATATATACCCATTCAGGTGACTTGTATTTCAAGTTAGGTCTTTTCACTCTTTTGGGTCGCTGTAACTGTCTTTTATTTGTTTTTCTTTGTCTTTTCTGACTTGTTATTTCATTTACTTGTTCTGCATTGTCTTTGTTCAAATTTATTAGCTTATATCTCAGTCTTTTAATTTCGTTGGGCCAATTGTCTCCTTTCTTTGGCCTTTTCAGTTCGTTTTCCTTTTCTCCTCGTTCAGTTCTCCAATTTCTCTTTCTTGGTCCTATTCTTTGTCTTATTTCTCCTTCACTTTCTTCAGATTCTGTCTCAGATCTCACTTCACTTTCTTTAACCTTGCACTTTATGATCTCTGTCTCTTTGTCTGAATCTGAATTTTCTTGAGTTATTTTTACAATTTCTGGAGGAATTTCCCCAAAGCTTGTACTTGGCTGTTCACCATCACTGTCTATTGGTTCAGTTTCTCCAGTTTCATATCAGTTCTTTGTTTTTCAGATTCTTCTGTTTGTCTTTCACTGGATTCAGGTTGGTCTGCTTCAGATGCTGAACTGGTATCTGATATTTCCAGATGTTGACTTACAGGTCGATCTTCAGGATCTGGAACTCTGATTGTTTCAGTTTCTGCTTCAGATGCCGAACTGGCACCTGATATTTCCAGATGTCGACTTACAGGTCGATCTTCAGGATCTGGAACTCTGATTGTCTCAGTTTCTGCTTCAGATTCCGAACTGGTAGCTGATATTTCCAGATGTCGACTTACAGGTCGAGCTTTAGGAACTGGAACTCTGATAGTATGGCTGGCATGAATCCAATTTTTCACACCTGCACACTTTACTGCAGTTGTTGTCACCAGAATCACTTGACGTGGTTTGTCCCAGCATGGAACCAAGCAGTTTCTTCTTCTGTGAACTTTTATGCGGATCCAGTCTCCTGGACTCAGATCATGAGCTGGTTTTCTCTCAAGAGTGGTCGCATCCGGCCCAACCTGATGAAACACAGAATGTACCACATCAACCAATCCTTTGCAATAGTCCAATATGAAATCTTCAGTTATAGTCAGCAGTTTGTTGACAGGTACGTATGCTTGTCCCATTATTATTTCATGAGGACTTAGACCAGTTTTCCTGTCAGGTATATTTCTTATGGTCATTAACACCAGCGGTAAGGCATCTGGCCATTTGAGGCCTGTGTAACCCTGGGCATAGTTTGCGTAGTAGCACTTCACGTAGCTACGTGAAGTACGTTTTGAAGTGCGTAGTTGTGTGCTTGACTGCACTGTACAATAACTGCCAAAGGCATCTTGCACAGTGCAAGTTAGGATAAAATAAGTATCTCTGTCTTTATATGCTAAAATGCATATAGCATTTCACAAAAGTGAAATCAATAAATTAACAAGCAGTGAGAGAGGTGATGATTTTGGTATCCTCCCTAACCTAGGGAGAGAACCAAGCAGATGTCTTGAAAACAAAAAGCACATCTTTTGAACGATTCAGTGGAGGTCCCATCCTCTTAGGACCACCCCAAGCACAGTTATTGGCAAAAATACAATCCCAACCAAAGGCCCTGCAAAGCATTATGGGACGAGATTAGCAGTGGGCAGTGAATATTATAGTATCCAATATCAAAATAATTCTACAAAGAGCTGCAGTTCCACTAGTTGTTACTAGATGTCCTCACGAGTCAAATGCAAAAGCTTCATGAAAGGGTTTCAATGCTTTTGCATTTGACTCGTGAGGGACATCTAGTAACGACTAGTGGAACTGCAGCTTGATGTATTAATAATTTCAATGCTTTTGCATTTGACTCGTGAGGGACAGCTAGTAACGACTAGTTGAACTGCAGCTCTTTGTAGAATTATTTTGATATTGGACACTATAATATTCACTGCCCACTGCTAATCTCGTCCCATAATGCTTTGCAGGGCCTTTGGTTGGGATTGTATTTTTGCCCATAACTGTGCTTGGGGTGGTCCTAGGAGGAAGGGACCACCACTGAATCGTTCACATGATATGCTTTTTGTGTTCAAGGCATCTGCTTGGTCCTCCCCTAGGTTAGGGGGAACCCAAAATCATCACCTCTCTCATTGCTTGATATTTTCATTGTCAAAGTTCACTTTTGTGAATTTGTTATATGCTTTTTAGCATAGAAAATTGCTTTAACAAAGCATTTGTATGTGTTTAATATACTACTGCTACGCTACGTTGATTAGCACAGTTTTTTACTCTGCTACGTGCAATTTGCGTAGTGCGTAGTAACACAAATTTTGCATGCTCTGTAGCAAAGTATTATGCCCAGGGTTAGCTATGTGTAGTTAAAAATGTATTTCACGTAGCTACGTGAAGTGCTACTATGCAAACTATGCCCAGGCTTAGTATCGGTCCTGTATCGGGCTCCCCGATACAGGACGGAAGCGAAGGCAGGGTCCTGGGCGGCCGGCTGGTTCGTGGCGCGGGACCGTTCGGAAGGAGTGGAGCAGAGGTCGGCAGCGTTCACGTCAGGGCAAAAGCCCGGGGGAGCACAGGCTCTCACCAGGGCAGCGGTGGCCAAGGATGGCGTGCACGCAGCAGGAGACGACAGGGTCACGTCTGGGGAACAGACCGGAGAAGCAGGACTAACCCTGGGCGTAGTTTGCATAGTAGCACTTCACGTAGCTGTGTGCTTGACTGCACAGTACAATAATTGCCAAAGACATCTTGCACAGTGCAAGTTAAGATAAAATAAATATCTCTTTCTTTATATGCTAAAAATGCATATAGTTATTTCACAAAAGTGAAAACAATAAATTAACAAGCAGTGAGAGAGGTGATGATTTTGGTATCCTCCCTAACCTAGGGAGAGAACCAAGCAGATGTCTTGAAAACAAAAAGCACATCTTTTGAACGATTCGGTGGTGCTCCCATCCTCTTAGGACCACCCCAAGCACAGTTATTGGCAAAAATACAATCCCAACCAAAGGCCCTGCAAAGCATTATGGGACGAGATTAGCAGTGGGCAGTGAATATTATAGTATCCAATATCAAAATAATTCTACAAAGAGCTGCAGTTCCACTAGTCGTTACTAGGTGTCCCTCACGAGTCAAATGCAAAAGCTTCATGAAAGGGTTTCAATGCTTTTGCATTTGACTCGTGAGGGACATCTAGTAACGACTAGTGGAACTGCAGCTTGATGTATTAATAATTTCAATGCTTTTGCATTTGACTCGAAAAGGGATGGTGCGGTCATGTCGGGTGGCGGTGACCGGGGAGGGAAGAAAGCGGCAGGCGGAGATTGCCGTGGACAGGTTATGGGAGGAAGCCAGGCGCAGCTTGGGCAGGATGAAGGGGAATGGGAAGAGATCCCTTTGGATTTTGACGAGGCTAGTATTGAGGAGGGAGAATTAGTGGAGGAGGCCGGGGGTGGGCCCAGTAATGCTGTGCCTAGTTTTTTGCAGGACGTGAGGCCGGCGGATGAAGGCGAGACGCCAGCACGGAGACCCACCCTCTCGGCGGCAGGCAGCAGGCGGCTAGATCCAGTGAGGACGCCGAAGTTGGCACAGGGTAAGTCAGCAAAAGGGGTAGTAGGTTCTGGGGCAGGGAGGGTGTCCACAGGGACAGACGCGGGGGGGCAAAGGGGGATAGTGGAGTTAAGTTATGCAAGGGTAAGTATGTAAAGGACACGGGAGTGGGTACAGACGGCCAGGCCAGCGCTGTTGAGGCTCCGGGAGAAGGGGTTGCGGGGGCAACAGCGGAAGCGGGTCAGAAAACGGGGGAGGCAAAAAAGGGGGCCACAGAGAAAGGGGACCGGGAGGCACAGGTGGGGAAGGACAGTCATGAGATCAAATTACCTAAATTGCCATACATGGGGGCGACGAAGCCTTTGGGGGCGCACCTCATGTTGAGCACCAAAGAAAAGATATGGAAGGGGGAATACGTTGACATGTTGAAGCTATTGCACAGGGAATTGCGCTGCAAGGAGGGATCAAAAGAGGAGGAAGTGGAGCTGGCCCAGCGCCCAAGGGTGCCTTTGAATATCGAGAATTGGACTGCAACTTTCCTAATCTTTGCGAGCGTTTATTGCGAAAAGTACCCCGAGAGGGCCGTCGCCCTATTTAAATATCTGGACGTGGTGCGGCGGGCTCACTTGACATACGGGGGTACGCTTGGTCACATTATGACGAAGAATTCCGGGCCAGGCTTGCGTGGGACCCCGAGGCAAAGTGGGGGGAGATTAACACAGATTTATACCAGCAGACTATGGGGGCAGTGAAGTTTGGTAAGACCACTTACACAGCCACCGGGTTGCCGCTGGTTTTCCGCCCCTTTCAGAACCGTCCCACCCGGGGGGGGGGGGGTGGGATACGCACAGAGGCCAGCAGGAGGAGGTCCGGGGGCGTGTTGGGATTTTAACAAGGGAGCGTGTTCTCGAGATTACTGCAGATTTCGGCACGAGTGCTCCAAGTGTTCGGGAAGACATCCCGTGGTGCAGTGCTTTGGGCAGGTTTATGCAGGTCAACACCACCCCGGGGGGCAGGGACAGCAGCAGTCAGCCGGCAGCAGACAGCAAGGGCCAGGGGGCAGGGGTGGTAGAGGGGGGCAGGGTTACAGGGGCAAAAGCTCATACACCCATTAATTTGGGGTGTTTGGACGCATGGCTTGCATTGTATCTGGATCAGGCGGACGCGCGGCTGCTCAGTACAGGTTTTCGAGAGGGTTTTCGCCTGGGGTACGAGGGGCCGAGGTTGCCGCGTTGGGCGGAGAATCTAAAATCGGTGGCAAGCCACAAGAAGGTGGTCTGGGAGAAGCTGCTGAAGGAAGTGAGGGAGGGTAGAATGGAAGGACCATTTGCGGTCAGTCCGCTCAAGGATCTGATCATTTCCCCGGTGGGGGTGGTGCCGAAGAAGGAAAAGGGACAGTATCGTTTGATACAGCATTTGTCGTGGCCGGAAGGGGGGGTCGGTAAACTATTTCATCCCGGCGGAATTGACCTCGGTTTCCTACTCCTCTGTGGATACGGCGAGGGCTTTGGTGCACAAAGTGGGCCAGGGCGCAAAGATGGCAAAATGTGATATCAAGGCGGCCTTCCGGCTTCTGCCGATACACCCGGAGGACTTTCAGTTGCTGGGCATTCAGTTTGAGGGGCATATCTTTGTGGATAAGGCGCTACCCATGGGGTGTTCCACCTCCTGTGCACTGTTTGAAAAATTCAGTTCCTTCTTGCAGTGGGTTTTTTGTTGGAAAACGGGCAGGGATACGGTGGCGCACTAATTGGATGATTTCTTCCTGGTGGGCCGGCCTGGTTCGACGGACTGCCAGCGGCAGCTGGACAGTTTCCAGGAGCTCATGGGGGCACTTGGGGTCCCTTTGGCACCAGAGAAGACGCAGGGTCCGGGTACGGTGCTGTCATTCTTGGGGATTAAGTTGGATTCAGTGGCTATGGAGGCCAGGTTGCCAGAGGATAAGAAGCTACACATGAGGTTGTTAATTGATGACATGCTGGCAAGGAAGAAAGTGACGGTGCGAATGGTGCAAGTACTACTGGGGCATTTGAATTTTGCCTGTAGGGTGGTGAGAGCGGGGAGGACATTTTGCAGAAGGTTGGGCAGGTCACTCACAGGCCTTACGCTGCCTCATCACCATATGCGCTTGTCGGCAGGGACAAAGGAGGACCTCCGAATGTGGTGCAGGTTTTTGGAAGAGTTTAATGGGATACCTCTGGCAGCCCCAGAAGAGTGGGTCTGGGACGCCCAGATATTTTCCGATGCGGCAGGGTCCGCAGGTTTCGGTTTGTATTGGCAGGGAAAGTGGTGTGCGGAGGAGTGGCCAGAACAATGGAAAAATGGTGGCAGGAGTATCGCCTTTTTGGAATTGTTCCCTTTGGTGGTCGCGGTGGCGCTCTGGGGGCAGACATTAGCACACAAAAGGGTCACTTTCAGGGTGGATAACATGTCTGTGGTGAAGGTGGTTAACCGGCAATCAGCAAGGGATGAGCAGGTGTTAAAACTATTGCGGGTTTTCATCCTGGGTTGTTTGCAGCATGACATTTTGTTCAGGGTGCAGCATGTACCGGGCGTGGAAAATGACATTGCGGATGCTTTGTCTCGTTTGCAGTGGGAGAGGTTCCATGGGCTGGCCACGGAGGCGGAAACCCACAGGACTCCGGTGCCCGACGGGATGTGGTCCGTAGGAGAGAAAGGATGTTACAGCTGGTGGTAGGGTCGTTGGCGCCTTCCACGAGGGAGGCCTATGTGCTTGCTTGGCGGGAGTTTCGGCAGGGCGGTGCGAGGAGGCGAGCAGGGACTTGGGACAGGGAAGAGGACGTGGTGCAGTTCATTTTGGACATGATTGGGAAAGGTTTGTCGAGGGTGACCATTGCGGCGAAGTTGGCAGGTTTGGCTTTTATGGGTAAATTGTTGTGGGGTTATGTGCCAACGGCAGGGGAACTTGGGAAAAGGCTACTGGAGGGTTGGTCCAGGGAAGTAGGTAGGGCCCGGGGGCAGAGGGTCCGTTTGCCAGTGACATTGGGGTTATTGCACGGGATCATTGGGGCATTGCCAACTTTCTGTCGAGGGGGAGAAGAAGTTTTACTCTTTTCGACCCTTATGTCTTGGTTGTATGGAGGGGCTTTCCGGGTGTCGGAGCTGCTGGGAAGGAAAGGGGTGTCTGGTTTGCAATGGGACGAGGTGCGCGGGTGTGAAGTGGGGAGCGCAGTGGTGGTCATTTACTTGAGGTGTTCAAAGACAGATCAAAGAGGTAGGGGGGCGTCGGTGAGGCTAAGCGCGAGACGGGAGCAGGAGATTTGCCCCGTAAGGTGGGGGTGTTTGCTACAAGGAGAGAGATGTCAGAGGCTGGGCTCGGTTTTTTCCAGAGCTTCCGGGAGGGGGGTTACAGCGGCGCAGTTGCTCTGGGTGATGAGGCGTGCGCTGCAGTTGATTGGGGAGGCACCCGAGGCGTACAGGAGTCAGACACACTCCTTTAGGATTGGGGTGACATCTGATGCAGCAGGTTGGGGATGGGGACCTGAGAGTCTGAAAAAATTGGGGCGTTGGTCGTCAGAGTGTTATAAGCGCTACATTAAGAATCGGGGGAGGGGGTTGGGGGGAGTAGGGCATTTGTGATTCCTTTTTCTCACACTTGTGTCTTTCCAGGTGCAGTGGCCGGGCCGGATTCGGAGGCAATCGTCATTTGGATTGTTGGCCATTCTTTTGTCAAGTGGGCTGAGAGGCATGAGCATAGTAAGGGCAAGGGTGTTAACTTGGGGTTAGATCCGGCTTTGTTTCAGGTATCTTGGAATGGTAGGGGTGGCATGCGTTGGCATGAACTTTTGCGGTTGTTGGGTAAGCTTCTGCGGCACCATATTTGCCCGGATGTTCTGGTTCTGCATTTGGGAGAAAACGATTTGGTGGTTTGTAAGGGACTGTCCTTACTGAAACAAATGAAGAGGGATTTGAAGGAGATTCAGCGGCAGTGGTCAGGCTGTTTTATTGTTTGGAACGAGTTTATTCCTAGGAGACATTGGAGGGGAGCAGAGAGGCCGGCAGCCATAGATAAGGCCAGAAGGTAGATTAATCGTGAGATGATGGTTTTTTGTAAGGAGTCGGGTATGGGTAGAGTGGAACACCCGGAATTAAAATTTGTGCCGGATGATTTCCCGGATCACATGTATTCGGCGAGATATTTTTTCAGGGATGATGGCGTTCATTTGTCTAAGTTCGTTATGGAGTTGTATCTGGCTCAGATTAAAGAGGTATTGGATGCATCGGTTGGTGTGAGGCGTTACCCGAGAGCGACCTGGGGGGGGGGGGTCAGAAATGTAGTCAGGACTAATTTCTGAGTGGCGTCAGTTTACTGTTTTGGCCAGTTTGTTACTGTTTCAGTTTTAGTTGGGGACAGGTAGGTAATGAGGTAGTAGGTTAGACCTAGTTAGTGAAGAGGTTACAGGGTTAAAGGTTAACAGTTATTGAGCGAGAAGGTAGATTGTTAGATTGTTGGAGATGCAGGTTACAATGTATAAAGGGGGAAAAGTTATTGATTAATTTGGGGATGTGCAATAAAGTGCAATGGTTTTCGGGGGGAAACATTAGCGGTGGGGGAGGTGGACAAGTAGATGCATTATGTATAGTTAGAGTTAGTTTTGTACGGCAAAGGCCAAGGTTAAGTTTGTGTAAGGTGCACCTGTCTTCAATAAAGCGGCCTTTTTCACACTTACATTGAGTCAATTTGGTTTGTCCGTGCTCTCCGGCCCAATGGGGCTTTGGGGGCGGCCGACCGCCAGGGAGGCTTGCTCCCCGGGGTTTTTGGGCCGGGTGGTACGGGCGAGCCCAATTGGGCTCGCATTGGGTGGTTTTTGGGCTGGGGAGGGGGTTTATGCGTGGCTGTCTCGGTTGTCGTGCCACCATTTTGGAGGGTGACACGGCAGCCGAGAGGGCAGGGACAGCGCAGGGGAAACATTTTGCCCTCCTGCCCACCCTAATTTTGGGGTTTTTTTTTTTTTTCCTTTGGTGGGTAATTTATAAAGTTAATTTTGTGGCTTTTTTGTTGGGGTACAGGTGCATCAGGGGTTAATTTTGATGTATGTATTTCTGGTTGTCGCTTGAAGCAGGTGCGGTGCGTCAGTTTACTGTTTTGGTCAGTTTGTTACTGTTTCAGTTTTAGTTGGGGACAGGTAGGTAATGAGGTAGTAGGTTAGACCTAGTTAGTGAAGAGGTTACAGGGTTAAAGGTTAACAGTTATTGAGCGAGTAGGTAGATTGTTAGATTGTTGGAGATGCAGGTTACAATGTATAAAGGGGGAAAAGTTATTGATTAATTTGGGGATGTGCAATAAAGTGCAATGGTTTTCGGGGAAACATTAGGGGTGGGGGAGGTGGACAAGTAGATGCAGTATGTATAGTTAGAGTTAGTTTTGTACGGCAAAGGCCAAGGTTAAGTTTGTGTAAGGTGCACCTGTCTTCAATAAAGCGGCCTTTTTCACACTTACATTGAGTCAATTTGGTTTGTCCGTGCTCTCCGGCCCAATGTATTTGTGGTCTGTTTCAGTGATTTCTCGCTTTGTCTGCTGAGTGAGTGAGGCTTGGCTCCCTGCTTTCTCCCTCCTACCCCACCGCTCTCACGCTTCCTTGTCCTAGGGACGGCTTCCTATTGACAGAGAAAAATGGCCATTTTCTGCTTTAGAAACAATGAAGATTTAATGGGCAGGTTTTTGTAGAAGGACCAAGTAGTCCGGTTATCATCGCTAATCTGTTCATCCATGCCGCCCTCGTGCTGCTGTACTACATGGACACAGCAGAGTTTACTGACAATATTAAAATGATTATATGATTTTGTGTAGCGTCGATCAGGCTTCAAGAACGCCTGAGCGCTGTGCAGAAAATAGGTAACATGTCTGCTCCCTAAATGGAGAAACATAAAAACACACATTGCAAAATCACGTTTGCAGTCAGGCGCTGCAGTATTTATAAATGTGTCACATAGCAGTAGCAACATGCTCAAGCATGTATAATGAATAATTTGGCACACAGAAATAAATAATATACTCTTGCATGGGAAAAATATCTGACTAAAAGTTGTTCGCATCGGCCTACCAATAGTTCCTTACTCTTCAGTAATAAAGCTGGTTCAAAGTATGCTTTTTTATTTAATGTATTTTTTATAATAACTTTACATACCATCTATTTTTCCGGCACTCCTTTTTAACATTTATGTTAAAGTATTTGTGCGACCGTGTAGCTGCCTTCAATGTGAGAGGTTAGTTAGGTGGGGATTTATTCATGTCTCCTTCACAAATAATAAAACAATGCATAGCACAGCTAAAAGACTTGTTATTTTTTTTAAATCACTAGTAAAACAGCTGCAGTGGTGAATGTAATTGTGTTTTTGCAAATATAAAGCAAGTCATGCTTACGTGATAACATTATTTTATTTTTTATTTTAGCATAATTTACTTTTTTTTATTTTTACAGCATATGCTTGCAACAAAGGATAAACTTGCACTAGCATGTCAAGGCCAAACCTATTGTCTTTGACAGTTTTTGTTTCTCTTGTGTCAATATGTTTGGCGTATCCCTTTTTAAGGTAGCAGACTACCACACAGTCCAGCTGTCTGGTTTTCTAAAGACATCTTGGGGACATTCAAAATGCATTCCGCCCATTGTTTACCATTGGCTTTGTGGTTTGTAACTCTCATTTTCTGGCTTTTTATTTGTTGGCTTTATTTGCTTTTTTTATTGGGGCCGGTCAGGCCTTTAGTTATGATGTCACATATTGGCAACTCTGCACCACGCGACATATTTACACTCCACATAATACCACTCAAAGCCACATAATTACACTACACATAATTACACTCTACTCAATACAACATAAATACACCCCACATAAATGCACTCTATTACGCATACCAGCAATCCACATAAATGCACTCCACACCATAACACATAATTCCAATAAGCATAATTTCGCTCAATGCCACACAGTTCCATGCTACACAATTCAACTCCACACATTTCCAATACACACCACATATTTCAAATACACAACTACATTCCATAACACACCAGATACCTCCAATACACACGACACATTTACACATCATACCACAACTAACAATTACAAAACATACAACCCACATAATTCTCCACACCACATGTGTCCAATACACTCCAAACCAAAACACATAGATAAAACACATTGTCATTTACAATGCCAATAGCTCTAACTCTTGGAAATGCGAGACCTATTGCATTGCAAATGCTTGTTTTTTGTATCAAGTCCACAAATATCCTACACTTTCTAAAGTTTTACACTCCGCCTCCCTCCCCCGCTTTATTAGGTCTCGCCTGGCGTTGGAGCGCGCATGCGCTCCTCGCCTGCGAGAGCTATAGTAAACAAGTCAGTTTCGAGAAGGGGACTCGAGCTCCGCCCCTCATTTCCATTGGGTAGCATCAGCGTTTATGGTAAACGCTGGCTTCCCATTGGAAAGGAGGGTTTTTCATTGCCTCCCTTTGGCTTTTTGCCAGACTGGCTCGCCTGATTCACGGCTGCTGTGAAGACTTTTCTTATCTGCTTGTTTATTTAACAAGCAGATAAGAAAAGTCTTCACAACAGCCATGAAGTGGGTATGCTACAAGCTGGCTCCTCATTGGCAATTGTACCCGCTCCTCCCTTCCCTTCCCCCACCCAAAAGCAAACTTCCCAGAGTTGCGCTCGTCAGTGCGTGGGTGTCAGGAAGCTCGAGGCGCTGGCGTGGTGCCATATTCCTCCACAGTATGCCTCCTTGTAGTGCTAATGACGAACTGCACAGCAGGGTCTCCCGAGTTTAACCAGCGAAAATGTTGCCAGAGACAGTTACCAAAAAGCATCCTGCTCCTGGTGCTCGAAGCGCTGCTCTCTCAAAGGACTTGGACCATTTGGCGCTGCTGACGAACCGCACAGCAGGATTACCCCGAGCGCGGATCCACTGGAAGCGCAGGGTGTGCTCCGGCCAGTCACCCGCAGCCCCGACTCATTGCGCTTCTCTCTCACACCCGAGCTGCTCTTCAGAGGAAGGAAAGTGATCTCACTTCAGCTGTGCTTGAATCGTGTCAGCCTTTTTTTTCTTTCACTATTCTGTAACTTGTGTGCGTGTTTTTTGAAGGCGGTGCAACAGGAACAAAACTGCAAAGCCCACAGTATCCGGGGTCACAAACATGTAGTGACAGGAGGGGACGATCCGTTTGTGACCAGCGGTTCTGTTAACTTCTACTTCAAGGTTCATTCTCTATCAGATGTTACCCGAGGGACACACTTAGAGTGGTTTCATTTTCTATCAGATGTTACCTGAGGGCACCAGCCCGTGACCGACGGAACCTTTGAGAGGAAAAGTAATAAACAGGTTAGGGTTGCAGTGTTTTGGTGGTTTTTTTTGTGTGCTACATCCTGATGTTCCAGGGGCATTGATGCCCGGACGTGCCTGCCTTGGGCATTGACTCGTTCTAATTACCTCTCTCGACTCGCATGGTGTTGGAAACGGGGTAGCGTGGTGCGGAGCGGGAAGGCTAAACTCGGAGCATTGTGTAAAGCATCCGCGCAGCACACACAGGCGACACACCAGTCACACTACAAAAAGGAGACCACACCAGGCTGTTATGTAAAAACAAGTTTCTTTATCTAATTTAAATCAGCAGTAGATGATGAGGCAGTTAATCTCAGTGCAGCAACAAACTCATGTCACTGTGAAACTTGAGGAATTCATGCAAGTACATCAAGGCCTTAAACCTTCATATAAGTGAAAAGGCATTAGCATCATGTGTCTCAAAACAGGTAACACTGCAGGTACTGCAGGGCTAATATGAGCCTAGACAACAGCCTATCCAGGCACATTCAATTAACCGGAAACTAGAGGCAGGTATGCACAAAACGCTGTAGGTGATGACTTGCAGGTGATAACAGGGGTTGGTAATATCATTCAACGTGGGAAACATTTGCTAATCAACGTGGTGACTTTAGGTAAAGTGGAAGATCAGGCTTCAGCAAGTAAACACCACTAAACATGTATTTCATCCAGGTAACATTTCAGTTAGTAGGCCTTCTAAGGCAGGTGAACACAGCAACTCAATACACTTAGAGACATTCCCTTCAATAGAGCCTTTGAAGCAGGGATAACATGAACCTTTGGAACACTTCTTCAGATTCACCTATGCAGGAAGCACCGGTAACCAGGCTATGGCAGACCTCTATAACATATGCCGAAATCCCTAGACAGGGATTAACTATGGTACATATCCCTCAGGCAGGGGTGTAAGCCCTGTAGGCATCATAGGCGCCCCCCCCTCGTGCAGAGGTCGAGCATTAGCAATCACTCGGGCGCACAAGTCCCTGGTCAAGGGGGAGCCCCTCCCTAGGACTCCCTTCACAAATGCCCCAAAAGTCTCACTCTCGTTGCAGCGGCCACTGTCCGGCGGGCCACTGGGGAAATGGAGCAGGCCCTGAATGGATTGGAATTAAGTAGCCCCCAAAAAAGAATGTACTGGCCAGTAAGGGGGGGGCTGAGGCTAGAAAAAGGCCTCAACGTTGCAGCGACCCGCAACTGCGGAGTCGCTGTGTAGCCCCCGGGGCCCTGTGGCCCAGTCCGTGGTGGAGCCCCATGGGGGCTTCCAAATGGATTCGGGCTGCACGTTGCAGCTGCCCACTGCCAGGCGGGGCAGCTGTAGAAACTAGGCCACACGGCCTTCTGAGCAGGGCCACCAGGGGGACGGGCACCGACAATGTGCCCCGTTGCCCCCTTGACAATCAGTCCCCCAATGAGCCCCACACTCACCGGGACTCTCGGTTGGCCTCCTTCTAGCAGGGGACAGGCACCGGTCTGTGCCTCGACAGTCCCCTGCTCTCCTCACCGGCGCTGGTCACGAGGCGGCTTCTCCTCTTCACCCGGGCCCCCTTCCTGGGACCCGGGACTTCAACGCGGAGCCCGCTGGGCTCCAGAAGACTTAGGCTGCATGCGGGGCTCTCCCCAGCTCCCGGGGAGCCCCGCCTCCACGGAGCGACGTCTCCTTCGACGTTCGCGCTGGCTAGCGCGGGGTAGGCTCCCGCCAGGCTTCTTCTTCCGGCGCTTCTGCTCACTTCACCCGGGCCCCCCTCCTGGGACCCGGGACTGGAATTTGGAGCCCGCGAGGCTCCGGACCTCCCGCTTCCGCCTCCGGCCGACCAGCCACGCCTCCAACCAGGCGCAGTCCTGCCTGGCTTCCCGGGTCGCTGCGAGCAGCGCAGCAGCCCAGGGTTTTATCGACACCCGGGTTGCGGCGGTGATCCTGGGCAACTCCACAGTGCGGGCACAATACGGGGTAGGCTCCCGTCTAATTTAGTATAAAACCCACGGGGTGGGCACCCGCTCCTGGTGCGCTCGGCGGCTCGGGCCGCAGCGGTGATCTTCGGCACTTTTGTCATGCAGGGTGGGCTCCCGCTGGTCCTATGCCTAAACACGGCACTACTTCTCCGGGCTTGGCGGCGCGAGGGCCGCGGCGGTGACAGGGGCTCACAGCGCTTCCTTGTCACAGCGCTTCTTCTCCCCAGCGCTTTACAGACAAGGGGCCAATTACTAAGCCTGGGCGTAGTTTGCGTAGTAGCACTTCACGTAGCTACATGAAGTACATTTTTAACTACACGTAGCTATGTGTAGTGCGTAGCTGTGTGCTTGACTGCACTGTACAATAATTGCCAAAAGCACCTTGTACAGTGCAAGTTAAGATAAAATAAATATCTCTGTCTTTATATTGTTTCAAAACCTTTATTAGTTTGATAAAGGCACACTTACATAGTTACAATGAAACAATGGTCATAAGAAGTACAAGGATACAAAAAAGCATGTGAAAAAGCATGGTCATAATCATCATGGTGCATTATCCATCCCTCCCAAAAAATGTACTAAGAAGTTTTATTGATGGCCTATATAAATGCCAATCCTGGTAGCCTGGTGGCAAAGGCAGAGAAAGAAAAAAAAAAAAAACAAAAAACAAAAAAAACAGTTTTTAAGTGACCCAACCTTTCCAATTTGTAATCTGCCACAACGTATTAGCGTCTTCTAGGCCTAAGGTGGCACGGTCTATATGAACATAAGTCATAAGTTTATCTAGAAAAAGATTGCGACAGGCTTTGGTGTCCATATCTTTGTGGAGATAGAGAAGTAAATTACGTGCATCCCAGAGAGCCTCTTTAGCAGAGTTTAAAAGCCGCCAACCCGTGGGAGGACGCTGAGCAGAAAGACCTTGTCCATAGAGCAGGGCGTGGAAAGATAAAGCAGAAATACCTGCAATATGCAACAGGAAAGGCTGTAATAAGGTCCAAAACTCCTTGGCATAGAGGCAACCCCACAGCAAATGATAAACAGTCTCTTCATTACCACATCGGATGCGTGGGCAACATGCTGTGGGGGCCAATCCTCGCCGATGCTGAAAGGTTTTCACCGGAAGACAGCCATGCACAGCCATCCAGGCCAGATCACGCTGACTGTGAGTAATGTCCTTGTGTCCTACCATTTTCCACACTCGCAAGGATTGCGGTTCGGACAGGGTATTCAACACAACAGGTTGCTCTTGCTTCCGGAGTTCCTGCTTCAGTCTAGTGGGGTGAATACATACATCCCGGTCAAAAAGTTCAGTGTCCAAAGTCTGCAAAAAGGAGCTAAACCCCTTGTAGTAAGGTGGGACAATGGTTGCCAAGGGGTACAGGTTAGAAGGTGCAAAGAGTCCAAAACGTCGCAACATGGCTCCTAAAAAATAACGGGTGAATAAAGCAGGCACTGAAACAAGATCTTCATCAATACGGGATACTACATAACATAATAACTTAGAGAACAAAAAGGTTTTAAGATCAGGTAAACTTTTTCCCCCATTCTTCCATGTTTTACAAACTTTGGCACGACTGAGCTTTTCCATCTTAGAACTCCAGAGGAAAGTAAAAATAATTTTTTGAATTTTCTGCAAGGTACGGTGGTGTGGAGGGAAAACCATAGCAAGATACAACAACAGAGGAAACAAAACTGCTTTAATAACTAAAACTTTTCCTTCCAGTGTAAGTTTACGCAAGGACCAGAGAGAGAGCTTTTTTTAAATCTTAGCGTGGACTTCGTCCCAATTCCTCTCCACCTGCCCTTGCCCCAAAATAGACCCCCAAAATCTTAATAGGTTCGGTGGTAACAGTGAGTGGAAGGTGCGCCAGCCGATCCCAAGGACCAGTGGTCAGACAAACACTCTTTCCCATGTTCAGACTCAACCCTGATACCTCCTGAAAGAGAGAGGCCTGTAAAAGGGTCCTGCGCACAGAGGCGGTGGCAGGACATAATACAGTGACATCATCCATGTAGGCGGTAACCTTGGTGGGGACCCCAGAACCGCCAGGAACAAAAACATCTTTGATCAGTTTGTCCTTTCTGAGTTTACACAAAAAAGGCTTGAGCACACAAACAAACAGAATGGGAGACATGGGGCATCCTTGATGGACTCCAGTGTGTATAGGAAATGCAGTGGTATGGAATCCATTGATACTCACTTGGCTGTAAGCACCATGATACAAGGTGCGGATCATGTGAACAAAAGCAGGGGGAACATTCATTTTTGTTAAGATCAAAAACAAAAAATCATGCCAAACTTTATCAAAAGCCTTATGGAAATCCAGGCTCAAAAGACCCAGAGGAAGGCCCCTCTCCTGATTGTACCATAAAGCATCACGCAAGGTCACCAGGCTGCTCTACAATAGTGCGCCTTCTGATGGCGCAAGCTTGGTCTTGGTGAATGCAAGAATGCATAACTCCTCGAAGGCGGCGTGCCAGCACCTTAGCTATAAGCTTGTAATCAACGTTCAGGAGAGATATAGGCCTCCAATTTTGCAATGAGGTCTTGTCCCCCTTTTATACAACAGAGTGATGATACCGGCTGAGAAGTCTGCAGAAAAGGTATTATTAGTAAAGCCTTCATGCACAACTGCCATATAGTCAAGACACAACAAGGCCCAAAATGTACGATAAAATTCCCATGTAAGCCCATCAATGCCAGGGCTAGAACCTCTGGGGGAAGACTGCAAGGCTGACAGAAATTCTTCCCCATCAAAGGGTTGCCCCAAGAGAGTGATTTGATCTGTAGTGAGACCTCCTTCCAGTCCAGAACAATATTCTTCCATATCCTGAAAAGAAGAAGTATTAGAGGGTGCAGCATACATACAAGAATAAAAATCAAAAGCGATCTGTTTACAATGCTCAGTGCCGTGCAAAATGGTACAATGTTGATCACGGAGTGTAGTGAGTAATTTATGGGAAGATTTCGCCTGCTTAAAAAAGAAAGATGTACATTTTTCATTCTCCTGGTAGTATTGGACCCTAGAATGAAATATTGTGGCTTTATTTCTTTTTGCCAACCAAGTATTCATGTCCAGCGTAACTAAACGAGTTTCCTCTTTCACATCTTTCCCCGCCGCACCCAATTGCTGGAGAAGGATGAGGCGGCGATGTAGCTTCTGGTAGGCGTCCCATTCAATGCGGCGTTTAAGCCGGCCTTGTTCCTGAAAAAACAGTTTTGTTTTATGTTTGACCCAACACCACCATTTATTTTTAGTTGAGAAACGATTTTGCTGTGCAGCCCATGTATGGTATCGCTTGACATACCGAGCACAAATGAGTTCGCTCTTGGAGCAGGTCATTATTAAGTCTCCAAAAGCCAGGGCCCCTTTGAGGCCGGCCTGGTGGTGTGAGCCAGACAGCCAGAACCTGGTGATCCGAGAAGGGGACTGGTGTGAGACTGCATTTGTCAGCGCTTAAAGTTTTGGATGCAAATACAAAGTCTAGACGGGAGCGGGCATTCCCATGATCCGCCTCCCACGTGAAGCCAGAACCAGGAGGATGGTGCTTCCTATAAGTATCATAAAAGTCTAAATAATGAACAAGGGATAACAGCAGTTTTGAAGTCAC
Source organism: Calotriton arnoldi (assembly GCA_963921515.1). Classification (NCBI taxonomy): domain Eukaryota; kingdom Metazoa; phylum Chordata; class Amphibia; order Caudata; family Salamandridae; genus Calotriton; species Calotriton arnoldi. The sequence goes on from CAWUFW010019070.1 coordinate 128,253, forward strand.
ATCCAAAGTATAGGTTGCCTGTGCACCCTGTCGGTCCTTGGAATGCAGAATACAATTAAAATCCCCCACCAGAAGGGTTGGCGTGGCACCTGCAAGAAATGGTTTAATAAGATAAAACAACTGCTCCCTTTCTGGTTTAAGGGCAGGAGCATATACAGCACATATTTTGAGCGGCAAACCATCCATCAAAACAGACAATAATATAGCCCGTCCGGGCCATAAGATTTTTTCCTCCGTGATTTGCCAATGCTTATGACGGAAAAGAACAACGACCCCATCATTCCTGTTGGCACCTCCAGACCACGCCGAGGGTCCATAGGGCCAATGTTGCTGCAAGGAAGAATATTTCGGTTGATAAGGAAGAAAACATTCTTGCAAGCAAATGACATCAAAACGTGTATGTGCAAAATAATCAAGGACTGTGTTCCTACGCAAAGCTGTCCCCAAACCTCTCACATTACAAGAGGCTAGGGATATGGCCATTATGATTAGGAGAGAACAACCAGTCATACTGTTTAAAGTGGAACATGGGCCCCAGAATCATCATCTTCTACCCTGGCAACTTCTGCTGAACTCTGGAGAGTGGACGCCGAAAAAGGGCCTCCAAGTTCGGCGTGCACTCCAGATCCAGCTCTGGACTATCAGAAATTTCTAGAACCTGGGCTATGTCCTGAATAACCTCCTCTGAGTCAGAGAGGTGTAGAAGAGCCGTCAAACCGTCCCCTCCAGAAAAGCGATCCAGAGAGGAGGTACGACGCTTAGCACCTGTAGAACAGGAGGAATCCACTACATTTTGAGATGTACGGGTTTTCCGCTTATTTGACGTATATGTAGACCAGCCACTATGATCCATTTCTTTCTCCTTTTGCTGGACTACCGCAGGCTGGGCTTTTTTAACACTGAGGTTTTGCCTGCTGATTTTACCACTTTCACCGAACGTTGTGGCTTCGGAGCAGACTGCACTGTGGGAGAAATGACCGAAGGGATTGTCTCAGGCACAACTGTAAGTGAAGCCTCAGGAGTGGAGGGTGCCTGGCTTACACCTGGAGTGGGAACCACACCCGAGGCAGACTGTGAAGCATCGTTTGCGCGCTGCGCCTTTCTAGCTAAGGCCTCTTGTTTAAGGCGCAGGGTTTCCACACGTTCTGCCTCATCCACCTCTTCCACTTGTGGAGACTGCAGAGCAGGGTCAAACTCTGGGTCCGAGGGGTCTGCACCATATGCCTCCGCATTGTCCTCATCAGTCCCCTGAGACACCCCACATCGCCGGATCTCAAGACCATCAATAAGCCCCAAAATCTCAGAGTCCGTGACATCCTGGCGTGCATCAGATGGGCCTGCTACAGTGCGCGGGGCAGATGGAGGAGGTGGAGGTCCCTGCGCACTGGCAGCAGAGGCATAGGAGAACTTTCCCTTAGGACAGGTCTTAAACAAATGGTCAGTACCACCACATAAATTGCATTTTTTGGGAACCACACAATCTTGCGCTTTATGATCAGCACCCCCACAATTCCTGCAGAGCATGCCAGAGCACTGTTCTTTAGCATGGCCGAATTGCTGACAAAGTCTGCAGAAGAGGGGCTGGCCTGAATCAACCGAGGATCAGTGTAAGGATTATACATGTGAACTACTAGAATGACTTCCTTCGGGGCAGATATGGAAGTAACAGTGAGGCCACGTAAAGGCGGGCTATCTGTATGGGCCGCCACATGTTGCAACAAACTCTGACAAATGGAATCACTGGAAAATGTGACATCAAAAATACCTCTGCTGGAAAAGTCCTGAATACATTCAATAGCACGGTCAGAAATACTGCATTCCTTTTTGATAATTTTCTCAACAAGAAATAGCACATTCTTCTCCTTACGGTGCATCTCATTCACTTCTACACGTACTGTATTAGGGACAAAATCATGAATGCGGGAGGCACCCGCCATGCGGGAAGATGAGGCCATGAGGAAAGTCTCGTGGAGAGAGTCACCACACCCTCATAAGAGTCAAAATGGAAAGGCACAAGGTGGTAGGCGTGAAATGGAAGAAAAGACGGCCGCCGCCCTCAAATGCACAGCGCTGGGAAGTGAGAAAAGAGACGACACGTAAGTTGTATGCAAAGCTTACCTCCCGAGGGAAGTGTAAAGGGCAGTAGATGGCACTGTTGCGCAAGAAAGCTGCAGGCAAGTGAGCCCTCAGCGCGCTACCACAGCGTCCGTGGCAACACGAAGCACAACAGCAGGGGGAGGCCGGGAGCAGCCACAAGGGCCTCCCCCCTTCTGGACAAGTGGCAGCTCCGCTCGCAGAGGCACCAACGTGAAAGCACGAGGAAAAAATGTCAATGCGGCGGAAGATTGGCTCCGCCGATCCTGCAACAGTGTAGCAAAGATATCTGGAAGGCAGGCTGGAACTGAAGCAGTCTGTTCTCCGCCAAGGCTGGACAAACGCAGGGTCACCCACCAGCTTCCAGGAGTGCAGCCAGGTCCCAGGCAGGCCAGGAGTCACAGGCCCGTTCCTTCAGCAGTAGGGAAACGCAGAAGTCTCCAGGCGAGAAGGCCCCCAACCGTCTACCACACCCAGAGGAATCAGCCTTGCCCCCGGCAAGCCAGGGTACGAAGGCCCAACCCCTTAGGATAGGCAAAAAGGCAGGAAACACTCTTCAAGACACCCTTCACCCCTAAAGACGCAGCCTGGCTCCGGACAAGCCAGAGAGACGCAGGCCCAGCCTGTCAAGGATCAAGAGTCATCTTTTGTCCTTCAGCACCAACCAAGCTGACACTTGATCTTATTCAAAAGGCCGAGAAGCTTTATATGCTAAAAATGCATATAGTTACTACACAAAAGTAAAAACGATAAATTAACAAGCAGTGAGAGAGGTGATGATTTTAGGATCCTCCCTAACCTAGGGGAAAAACCAAGCAGATGCCTTGAAAACAAAAAACACATCTTTTGAACCATTCAGTGGTGGTCCCATCCTCTTAGGACCACTCCCAAGCACAGTTATTGGCAAAAATATAATCCCAACCAAAGGCCCTGCAAAGCATTATGGGACGAGATTAGCAGTGGGCAGTGAATATTATAGTATCCAATATCAAAATAATTCTACAAAGAGCTGCAGTTCCACTAGTCGTTACTAGATGTCCCTCACGAGTCAAATGCAAAAGCCTCATGAAAGGTTTTCAATACTTTTGCATTTGACTCGTGAGGGACATCTTGTAACGACTAGTGGAACTGCAGCTTGATGTATTAATAATTTCAATGCTTTTGCATTTGACTCGTGAGGGACACCTAGTAACGACTAGTTGAACTGCAGCTCTTTGTAGAATTATTTTGATATTGGAAACTATAATATTCACTGCCCACTGCTAATCTCGTCCCATAATGCTTTGCAGGGCCTTTGGTTGGGATTGTATTTTTGCCCATAACAGTGCTTGGGGTGGTCCTAGGAGGAAGGGACCACCATTGAATCGCTCACGTGATATGCTTTTTGTGTTCAAGGCATCTGCTTGGTCCTCCCCAGGTTAGGGGACTCCAAAATCATCACCTCTCTCATTACTTAATATTTTATTGTCAAAATTCTTTTTTGTGAATTGGTTATATGCTTTTTAGCATAGAAAATTGCTAACAGGGGCAGGTAATATCATTCAACATGGGAAACATTTGCTAATCAACGTGGTGACTTTAGGTAAAGTGGAAGATCAGGCTTCAGCAAGTAAACACCACTAAACATGTATTTCATCCAGGTAACATTTCAGTTAGTAGGCCTTCTAAGGCAGGTGAACACAGCAACTCAATACACTTAGAGACATTCCCTTCAATAGAGCCTTTGAAGCAGGGATAACATGAACCTTGGGAACACTTCTTCAGATTCACCTATGCAGGAAGCACCGGTAACCAGGCTATGGCAGACCTCTACAACACATGCCGAAATCCCTAGACAGGGATTAACTATGGTACATATCCCTCAGGCAGGGGTGTAAGCCCTGTAGGCATCATAGGCGCCCCCCCCTCGTGCAGAGGTCGAGCATTAGCAATCACTCGGGCGCACAAGTCCCTGGTCAAGGGGGAGCCCCTCCCTAGGACTCCCTTCACAAATGCCCCAAAAGTCTCACTCTCGTTGCAGCGGCCACTGTCCGGAGGGCCACTGGGGAAATGGAGCTGGCCCTGAATGGATTGGAATTAAGTAGCCCCCAAAAAAGAAAGTACTGGCCAGTAAGGGGGGGGGGGGGCTGAGGCTAGAAAAAGGCCTCAACGTTGCAGCGACCCGCAACTGCGGAGTCGCTGTGTAGCCCCCTGGGCCCTGTGGCCCAGTCCGTGGTGAAGCCCCACGAGGGCTTCCAAATGGATTCAGGCGGGGCAGCTGGAGAAACGAGGCCACACGGCCTTCTGAGCAGGGCCACCAGGGGGGGCGGGCACCGACAATGTGCCCCGTTGCCCCCTTGACAATCAGTCCCCCAATGAGCCCCACACTCACCGGGACTCTCGGTTGGCCTCCTTCTAGCAGGGGACAGGCACCGGTCTGTGCCTCGACAGTCCCCTGCTCTCCTCACCGGCGCTGGTCACGAGGCGGCTTCTCCTCTTCGCCCGGGCCCCCTCCTGGGACCCGGGACTTCAACGCGGAGCCTGCTGGGCTCCAGAAGACTTAGGCTGCACGCGGGGCTCTCCCCAGCTCCCGGGGAGCCCCCCCTCCACGGAGCGACGTCTCCTTCGACGTTCGCGCTGGCCAGCGCGGGGTAGGCTCCAGCCAGGCTTCTTCTTCCGGCGCTTCTGCTCACTTCACCCGGGCCCCCCTCCTGGGACCCGGAACTGGAATTTGGAGCCCGCGATGCTCCGGACCACCGGCTTCCGCCTCCGGCTGACCAGCCACACCTCCAACCAGGCGCAGTCCTGCCTGGCTTCCAGGGTCGCTGCGAGCAGCGCAGCGGCCCAGGGTTTTATCGACGCCCGGGTTGCGGCGGTGATCCTGGGCAACTCCACAGTGCGGGCACAATACAGGGTAGGCTCCCGTCTAATTTAGTATAAAACCCACGGGGTGGGCACCCGCTCCTGGTGCGCTCGGCGGCTCGGGCCGCAGCGGTGATCTTCGGCACTTTTGTCATGCGGGGTGGGCTCCCGCTGGTCCTATGCCTAAACACGGCACAACTTCTCCGGGCTTGGCGGCGCGAGGGCCGCGGCGGTGACAGGGGCTCATAGCGCTTCCTTGTCACAGCGCTTCTTCTCCCCACCGCTTTACAGACAAGGGGCCAATTACACCCGGGCAGCGCTTGCAGCAGGACACGAGGTGGTGGCCGTCCAGCGCTTGGAAGACCCAGCGCTTTAAGGGCACAGCGCTTTACCTGATGATCCCCAGCAGCATGTACAGGTTGCAGGCAGTTCAAGTCTAGCGCTCCCACCTTCAGGGTCCCACAGGATAAGCAGCGCTCTGACAGTCCAGCGCTGCAGGCACCATCTCCCTTCGTCTGGCACTGTAGATGTAGCGCTCCCCAGGCACTAGGGTGCAGGCAGTCCCAATATGGCGCTCACAAGTTGCTAGAGGCCAGGGGACAAGTAGTGCAGGGCGAGATCAGAGGCTAGCAGGGCGGCTCACCAGTCCTGAAGCAGCAGCTCCTCGGAACGGTCAACCTCCAGTATGGTGGCAATCCTGCCAGCACAGCAGCCTCCACTCCGGCAGTGTCCCTTTACTGGCCCTGGGGACAACAGAGGGGTGCAGATGGGCACAGGGGCCAGCACACAGGCCCAATGTGGTGGTACCTCCTGGCAGAGTTCCCCTTCACTGTCTGGACTGCTCTTGACGGACTCTGACTCTTCACTGAGCACATGGCAGCCCAGCCCCCCTATATGTATCCCCCTCACCCCACCTACCAGAGAGGGCTGGAAGCTTCCAGAAGGTTCCCTGGGAAACCGGTCCTAACTGGTCTAGGGGGAGGAGTAGAGCACCCTCGGTGCGAAGTTTCCCTCCAAAAGCAGGGGGCGCTGGGAAACAAACCACTAGACTGCCAACCCACCTCAGTCAGGCGTCACATGGGCAGGCAGGTATGGCGTCCATTTTAACAGTAACCTTTTTCCACAGTGCTTTTCTAAGATGGCGGAAATAACGGTGTGTACAACATTGCACAGCATTTATTATTTTCTGTTCAGACACACCATGTTTTATTCTTACAAAAGCGAAAAAATTCAGGGCAAAAGGGCCAAGTCCAACACATGGGTTCCCAAATACCAGACCTCAGGTTACGCCACACTCGTGAGTGACGGGCACCCCTCTATGGTGCAGCTTCACCAACCCCCTTCCAGCATTAACAGACCGGGCATGTAATAGGAGCTTGCACAGCGCCTGGAGGACGAGCGCACAGGTCAGCAGCACATTAAGTAGGCGAACGAGACTCTGGGGCGGTCACTGCGAGAGTGGCATTAAACACTGCCAGCTCGGGATGCCAGGCTTGTATGTCAACAGGAGCCGGTTTGTCCAGCCAGCACACGACACCCCAGGAGCTATGTGGATGGTTTGCTCCGAATTAAACGACTGGACAGGTGCACCTGAAGTAATAATTTGCAGGGAAAGGATGTGGCATAACGGCCAGAGTGGTCGAGCTCGAAGCTGGGGAACCAGGTTCGAGTCTCGGCAGGGACGCTCAACATCCTGTGATTCTGTGCAAAGCACTTAATCTCCCTGTTCCTAATAAAATTATGTGGCTCGACTGTTAATTTGTTGCGCAGCCTAATTTAACGAGGGAGGAGTTTTCTTAATAAAAGCCGGCAGGGGCATTGGTGCCCGGACGGGACTGCCTTGTTTTCACTGTAAACATGTTCCCTGCTTTTGTGATTGTGGTTTGCACGGCTCTGTCGACAGTCATAACTTTTGTCTTGTGTTGAGTTTAAACAGTGCTGGTTATGTTGAGCGGGAGCGTTGCCATAACAATGCTCCTTCAGTGGTCTGTGTGCTGTTCACTACCCCTCCCCCAGCCTTGGAGATAAGAGGTGGGAACAGCTCGGGCTTGTTTTTCATTGAACCTCGGACGCTGGGCATACAGAAAAGCTGTTGGATTTCGATTTTTAATTTTGCCCCTCTTGCTGCACTTACGCATTATATAATCGCTGTCAATTGCGGGTGTTAATGTTAACCAATTTAATGGTACTCATTTTACCGACCTCGGGAGGATGGAAAGCTGACTAGGTCTCTTCGACAGTCTGCGTACCTGCAAAGGCGTCTGACTTAATCAAGCGTCTCCATTAGGGGGAAGGGAGCAGCTAGGGTCACAAGAAGACGTGAGCCTTTAAGAGCTCGGGAGATTAGGGCATGTCAAAGTATTAATAATTGTCTACAGCGTGCTCTAGGCTCTCCTTTGCCTTAGCAGTAAACGATATTCACTTCTGGATGAAATGCGGAGTCTACGCATCCCTGTGATCTGGGCCTTATAAAGGTTGCAGCATGAGCGTTTTTTTTTGTTTCTGCCGTTTTTTTCACTGTAAACAGGTTCCCTGCTTTCGTGATGGTGGTTTGCACGGCTCTGTCAACAGTTATATCTTTTATCTTGTGTTGAGTTTAAACAGTGCTGGGTATGTTGAGCGGGAGCATTGCCATAACAATGCTCCTTCAGTGGTCTGTGTGCTGTTCACTACCCCTCCCCCAGCCTTGGAGATAAGAGGTGGGAACAGCTCGGGCTTCTTTTTCATTGAACCTCGGACGCTGGGCATACAGAAAAGCTGTTGGATTTCGATTTTTAATTTTGGCCCTCTTGCTGCACTTACGCATTATATAATCGCTGTAAATTGCGGGTGTTAATGTTCACCAATTTAATGGTACTCATTTTACCGACCTCGGGAGGATGGAAAGCTGACTAGGCCTCTTCGACAGTCTGCGTACCTGCAAAGGCGTCTGACTTAATCAAGCGTCTCCATTAGGGTGAAGGGAGCAGCTAGGGTCACAACAAAAGATGAGCCGTTAAGAGCTCGGGAGATTAGGGCATGTCAAAGTATTAATAATTGTGTACAGCGCGCTCTACGCTCTCCATTGCCTTAGCAGTAAACGATATTCAGTTCTGGATAAAATACGGAGTCTACGCATCCCTATGATCTGGGCCTTATAAAGGGTGCAGCATGAGGTTTTTTTTTGTTTCTGCCGTTTTTTTTCATTGTAAACATGTTCCCTGCTTTTGTGATGGTGGTTTGCACGGCTCTGTCGACAGTCATGACTTTAAAGATACGAGTTTTTTTTAACTTCAAAATTAAAAAACCTGATCGTTTGCATCGCCGAGCCTTCAAAGAAAAGAGCTAAAAATATAAAACATTTATGCAGTTTTGTAAAAGTCTTGTTTTTCAGACTGAATACAACCTGCCTGGCTGGAAAGTTTGGCGATCGGGTGAGTTGTAATGGAACACTGAGCTTGGTATGTCACAACAATGGCAAAATAAGCAGAACAAGCATTTGCAATGCAATAGGTCTCGCATTTGCGAGAGTTTAAGCTATTGGTATTGTAAATGACAATGCCTTTTATTTAAGTTTTAAAAAGCAACACGTAAATAAAAGGCATTGCCATTTACAATGCCAATAGCTCAAACTCTCACAACTGCGAGACCTATTGCATTGCCAGTAGGTGGCGTACTGTGGCTACACACTGACTTCGTTCCAATCCGTAAGTGGCAAACACAGCCGCATGACAGCCCTGTGTGCTAACATGAGTTCCTTTCTTTCCATGCATTCAAACACGGATCTGGAACTCCACTCCTTTTCTCCATCTCTTAAAAAGAGTTTTTTGCTACGATCTTTTCCTCAACTAATCTACCAATGTGCAAGGGTACATGTCACCCCCTAAAACTGCAGGGTTTAAACCTTGTAGGGACTGTTACAAACAGATGTCTATAATAGATCCCCACGAGGTGTGCCTCTGGTATTTGGGTTTGGCGCACACCTCCAACATTGTTCCCAAATGAACCCAAAGGCCATCCAAGAATGCGCAGTAAAGCACTACTGGCAAAACACTGCGGGGCAGATGTATCAAGCAAAATTGCATTCGGAAACGCCGAAATTCGCAGAATTTTGGCGTTTGCGAACGCAATTTTGCTTAGTGGTATGTATTAAGGCAAAACTGCCTCGCAAAATAAGGAATCGCAAAATCTGCGATTCCCTATTTTGTGATTGCATTTAAGGAATCGCAAATTGCGATTCCTTAAATCCAATGTAAGAAGCACCAAAAAAGTGCAATTTGGCCTTAAGGAATCGCAAATTACCACCAACTTCAAGTTGGTGGTAATATGCGATTTCTTTGATAAATGCACTATTCAGCATTTTTTCAAAGTGCCATGTGGCGCACATACATGCCCTTAGGGCATGTATGTGCGCCACATGTGCACACATACATATTTCAGGGGTGCAACAGGGTGTCAAAAGGACACCCTAGCACCCTTGTAATTGCATTCTCAATTTGCGATTCTCTAATTGCGATTCGCAAATTGAGAATGTCTTCCCATTCATTCCTATGGGCCTCTAGGCCCATAGGAATGAATGGGAAGGTATTCCTTAATTGCGAATCGCAATTTGCAATTCGCAATTAAGGAATATTAAGGAATCGCAATTATTATTGCGATTCCTACATACAGAGCGTTTTGCGATTCCATAGCAATTCGCTAAAATTCGCTATTAAGGAATCGCTAATGCAATCCTTGATACATCTGCCCTGCAAGACTAAACGCAGGTCCCACTCCTATTCAAAGCTGAGAGTGCATACTCACTCCTTATCCGAAAGTCGTTCCCACAACAGATCTTTATTGCAGTCGAAGTCTGCAGATAAGTGAAAGAACAAGCATTAAAAATGCAATAGGTCTCGCCTTTTATTAAGTTAAAGCCATTTGCTTTGCTATACAATACGATTAGCAAAGCAAATGGCTTTATCTTAATCAAAGGCGAGACCTATTGCATTTTCAATGCTTGTTTGTTGAGCTGCGAAGTAAGACCGTGGCACAGTCAATCGCCTTCAGCGCAAAGCACGCTTTTCGAAGCACAAATAAATGCACATATTATGCAGAGCTGTAAAGGTGAAGGGGCAAGCACACCGAACTTCCGGAGCAGACTCGGGTCTCTTCAGAAACTGCAGTGAAAACAAGCATTGGCATAGCCAATAGGTCTCGCGTTTGGGACCTTATAAGTGTTTAGCGATTCTGCTGCATAACTAAATACTTATAAGGTCCCAAAAGCGAGACCTATTGGCTATGCCAATGCTTTTTTTTTATGGCAGTAGATGGCACAGTGCCCCTTTAACAATCCTTGTGAAGGGCCCCCTCCCATGCAAGCCCGAGAGCACTTCGCACTTATCGAGGCAGCACCGGCCTCACCTGAAATTACAGGAACTGGTCTGTTTCTGGCCAGTCCCAGTCTCTCTGGCCGCTTGGAAACACCCTCTACCTACTGACCGTTGTGGCATGTCCTTTGCCATGCTCTCACTGCACTCCCTGTTCAGCACATCCAACTCTTCCCTTAGTCTATAGCACAGAGCAGCCGGTTTAAAGCGGGTGCCACTTTTCCACAGAAAATATGTGCACGTCGCCCCGAAATCGGGCTTGGCAGCAAGAGTTAAAAAAAAAAAACACCATGTCACAAACATGCCTCACAGCTGAAAAGCCCACGGTATTCACTCATTTCACCGGCACTGGAAAAGCAAAATAAAACAAGCCTGTAAATCTTGTCTTTGTCAGTTTCCAGCGCTTGTTCGTTGCTCGGCACAGTAAATGCCCCCAAAGCTATCAGCATCGCCTCTGTGGGCTGGAATTTGCTTTTTCGAATATGTATGCCATAGGACAACTGGGTTCTCACCACCATGCTCGGCATGGCAACGTGTTTTTCTTTTTTAAATTCACAATAAAATAAATGCAAGTTCAATCTGGTCACTAGATAAAGCTCTCTGCCAGGTTTTATTGTTGTAGCCTTTCCTATGGATGTTTCACGGGAGCCATTTCAATTAAATGCTAGATCTGTTCTCTGTTTTCAGCTGCAAGAATTTCCCTGACACGTGAGCCTAAACGTCTGGCTGCTGCATGTGGGCACTGCCAGGGCTGATGAGGAAGAGTGATGGTGGCAATAAAGGAGGCCTGTGCCATTCTGTAGCCTTCACTGCTCCTAAAAGGATAAGCACATTATATGCATCTCTCCCCGTTCCTTTTGAAAATGTATCCATGTGTTAAGATATCTGAAATGGCCGCAAAGGAGTTTCTACAAATTAGTGCTCCGGAGTAGCACTAATTTCTGTTATTTGTAACAAAATAAATAGATACACATTTGTGTAGAACCCAAATCAACTTGTTTGTTTGTTTTAGAGTATTATATAGCGCGAACCAGACCCAAGACATCGGGTATCAGAGCGCTTTACATGAGCACCAGTTTCGTTACAGAGGGACACATTCATTTTTGTTACGCACGGGGAGATTAAGTGATTTGCCCAGAATCACAGGATGTTGAGTGTCGTTGCCGAGACCCGAACCCGGTTCCCCAGCATCGAGGTCGACCGCTCTAGCCGTAAGGCTACATCCTCTCCCCTATTTCCACCTTTAGTTAATTGAAAGCTTTTTCTTGGTCAACACTTCAAATTTCACAATCTTCTTCAAAATCTTGCGTGTGGCACTTTGAGCGGCTCTCCGACAAAGCAACTATTCCCAATTTAATTAGATACATATTAGAAATGATTCCCGTTTTGGCCATGCAATGAGCGAGAAACGGCCTTAAAGCATCCCTTAATGCAACATGCTCCCTACAAAAACATTAAAATTGGAAGAACATATATGTTAGAAAAGCCAAGAGGATGGTAGACAGACCTGGCATGAGCGTGTTGAAATGCACCTGCACGACAGTTCAAGGAACAATTGTCCTATTTCTTATGCTTAACTGAATTCTATTCAAAGTTTGTACAAAATTATGCTTATAAGGTTGAGCATTTAATAAAGATTTTGAAGAAGACAGACAGCGCAACACACACAGCGAGCTGGTCATATTAAATGCCTAGCGGTGCTTCACGCACAGAGTGTGCTATAAACATATGTACTTCAGAGGCATGTGTGTGAGGCGCAGTACTCATGCTGGCTACGTGTGCACTGTACAGTACCCATCCTAGCACTCTGTGCGGTGCATAGTACTCATTCTAGCACTGTGTGCTGTGCAAAGTACCAATCCTAGAACGGTGAGTGGTGCACTGTACCCATCCTAGCAGTGTGCACAGTACAGTAGCCATGCTAACAGCATGCGGATTGGACCGAAGCTATCGTGGCAGGGTGCGCAGAGCACGAGGCCAGTCCTGGCAGTGTGTGGAAGTGGACAACCCCCCCTCGAAAACATGAATACTAACGTGTTACATCTGTTAGACTGCAAAGTTTTCACCCTTTAATGAGCAACAACTTTCCAACAATGGCTGTATGTTTAACATACTGACCAGAGCAGGGTTGCGTATGCCCGGTTAATTAGCTGTGACGTCTGAGAAGTTTACGCATGTTTTTAGAAACGAGGCGTGCAGTCTGCTTGTGCTTTACACATTCAAAACCGGCTGAGAGATACTGCCTCAAAGAGATCTCCCACAAGTAAAGTCAGACAGCGCAACACACACAGCGAGCTGGTCATATTAAATGCCTAGCGGTGCTTCACGCACAGAGTGTGCTATAAACATATATACTTCAGAGGCATGTGTGTGAGGCACGCCCCCAAGCAGTGCTTCTCAAACGGACCCACAGAGATGGGCCCGGTGTCGCTGGAGAATTCGAAAATCGCCAATTGAGGCAGGGCCTTTAGTCGAGGGCTGTGAAAATACTAAATACTGGTGTGTGGTTAGCCAAATCGTCGCATTGTAGAATGAAGTGAGCACCGTAAATCGCCACAGCCCATGAAGCAGGCGCTGTGGTGATGTGTTGGTATGCGCAAAATATGGGAAACATCTGTTGTTTGAAATCGCCACAGCCCATAAAGCGGGCGCCGTGGCAATTAAATAAAAAAAAGGCCCAAGTAGTCACAAAGACGAAACTAACAAAGCCCTACAGCGCAATAGAACAGTAGTTGGTCGGTGCTGCTTCCGATAAAAACGGAAGTGATGCATCGGACCAACAACCAATAGGAAGGCCGGAAAATCACAGTAACCAATTGCAAGCAGGAGGCAAGCAGCAGGCGGGATTACCATTGCTATATGGATTACTAGATGTCTCGGAGAGACAGCGCATGCGCGCTGCCTACGCGAGACCTAAAAAGCAATCTGAGAAGAGCAGCCGGGCTCAGCCTCCTCCGGAGCGCCCATGACGTGTAATTCCCACAATCCTCTGTTTACATCTGTATACACCTGATTCTGTGACGAATCTTAAACACTTTAATTTTCAAGGAATGAGAAAAAAAAACGTTTTGCTGAGTGCACAGTATAAGAATAACATGTTCAATGTGTAACAGTTTCTGGCTCTCCTAACAGTTATGGGTGGCTTGCCGCTACTGTCGGCCTTTTCTCCGTACAATTCATTTTGCATAGTATGCTCCATTTGTTACTGTACTTAGTGTGGCAGTGATGAAGGAGATCTCGCTTCTCGGCTAAGATCAAGTGTAGTTCACTTGATTTCCCCTGGGGGGAGAATGTTGGTCAGCCTGGATGTAATCATTGCACTTCGTGTGGCAATGATGCACCTGGCGTTGTAACGAGATGACGGAACAGTGACGTTTTTAGTAGCTGGACTGCTGGGCGGCTCGCTGTGAAGCGGGCAGACCGGCTGACCAGTGATTTTTTACGTAGATCGGTCGGGTGGGCTGGACTGCTGTGCAGGCCGGTCCAGCTGACTCATGCCAGGCTGACGATCTCGGCGGAACGGCGGGCCCGGAACGGCATTGCTGAAAGGCCAGTCCGACCCCCTGACCAGCAGAAACTCTCCTCTATGCGTCCGGCTTAAGGCTGACCGGCTAATGGCTAACTGCGGAGTGGTTCACCGCAGTTCGGCTGGGCTGGTTGGCTGCCGGGAGGAGGGTGGAGCTGGACAGGGTGAAAGGCTGGGATTAGTAAGCCTTGCTTAGTACCCCCCGTACTAGTAAACTGGGTGACCTGGCCTGGACGGAAGGCTGGGCTGGCAGGTGTGGCAGGCTGGCTCGACCGGCAGACTGAGGGCTTGACGGGTAGGACCAAAAAAAAAAAAAGTGATGAAGGAGATCTCGTTCAATTTTTGGAAGAGCTTTGCTAGGGCAGAGCTCTAATCAATGCTGTAACAATAAAGGTACATATTAAACAGAGGGGAATACACATTATGCTTAAAAATACATCTGCGCATTATATTTAAATCGTTGTTTCTGTGCAGGAAGGAGGAACTTGTCACACATAAACAATCATAGACCATATGCTGTTTCTATGTGTACTACACAAGGCGAGGAAAAATAAAGCATTTCTCTGTTTCGCCAGGTTTTACTTTCAGGTATAATCCATGCACAACGCTCACCTAAGGATCATGTATAATCCATATACAATGCATCATGCCCTTTCAACTGGGTGTCATGAAGATATTGTATCTTGTATGTATTTTGCTTCTTTAAAAAATTACCCAATAGGCGCACTCCTCTACTTCTCAACTATATAAAGCCAATGACTTTAGTCCTCTTCCATCCACTGGTCTCTCGTTTACTTCACCCGTATGGTTTTCCCGGGAGTTGTAATCCTATCGCTAGGATAGAAAATGAAGGTGCCTGAGTTATTATACCCCCAGAGATGTAATAGCCTGTTAATAAGTCAACCTGTTATAAATTATGACTTACTATTATGATTTAAGGATATGCTCTTGCCCTTACTCTCCCCTCCGACCCGCCATGCTGCCCTGGTCCCAGTTCTAGAATATTGATAAAGCTCCGTTATTAAGGCCCACTGTTATCTCAGTCAAATCTCTCTCATCACTTTTGAGGTGGAACTTACTGTTGTGACGCTATATTCTTCTTCTTCGCTTTACTACACCTGTTCCTCGTTGGGTCACCACTCTGCAAGGGGAATATAAATATACTTTACTGGGAAGCCTATTCTCCTACTCGGGGTTTTATCATTAACCCCCATCTCTATAGATTTACCACTCTTTTTCAATTTCAAAAATTGGTGGTGGAATGCCCAGAGTCCCTTCCTTTCTGACTCTTGTGTATTCCGTGAGAGTTCTGCGCTGTTCTCACCCAGGTAGTTTTATTTACATTACTGGAAAAGAAAATGATAGAATAAAAGCGACTAGCTGTGGACTCGATAATATAGTCCTATACAGACTTCTATTTCGATATTTCTCTTGTTGGGACTCCTGCTCCCTTCTACTCTGTAGATGTACACTAAACATGTAGGACCTCATTTATGAGAAGTGTCGCATCGCTGCGACAAAGCAGCGATGCAATACTTCTCAGTGCGCCCTCCTTGCGACACCACCGATGCGTCATATTTACTGTATGACGCATCATATCGCAAGAAATGACAGATACGTCAGTATTACTGATGTATCTGTCGGTGCAAAACTGACACATTGCTGGAGTTGTGTCGGAAAGTGATGCAACTCCAGCAATGCAGGGGGAGGGCTATGATTATAGCACTGCGTCACCCTTATGCCTGCTATGAGGCAGGTGTAAGAATTTGACACAGTGGCGTCCTAGGAGTGGCGCACTGAAATCTTATAGATTTCAATGCGCCACTTCTACGAGGCTTTGATGCTGGGGAACGGCCAGCCTGCATACATTACACCTGAGGCAGGTATAATGTAGCGCAGGGCTTTGTGAAGTGATGCGTCTGCCTAGATGCGACACTTCGTAAATATGGAGCAACGTGGCGATTTATTTACACCACCGCAGCATCACAAAAAGTGACGCAGCAGCGGCGTAATTGTGACGCAAGGGCTCATAAATAAGCCCCGGAGTTTCGAATTCACAAATGGCCAGCCCTTCACCATGAATTCACCAATTGCCAGCCCATCACTACGAGCCAAAGGGTCTTTTCCCATTGCTTACGGCAGAGTTCTCTTATCTTGTTGTTACCCTTGCTACTACCGTAATGTAACTACATTCAGGGCATGAGAGTAGGGGACTATACTTTCACCCTCTTCACACTACAACATAACGTCTCCCGACCTCTTTACCTTTCATATCTGTGGTCCGTCCTTTCGATCGGGTCTTGAGAGTATTGCCATCCTGATTTCTCCTCCCTTTAATATGAGTGATTATCTGCGCATGCGCCATTCTCTGTCTGTTTTTGTCACCATATTAAAGTCAAGCTGAAGTGTGATATGTACGGGTACCGTTTAAACTACTCATATTAAATACTCTTCCATTTACTAGGTATTATTTTAATACCCCTTCCTCTGTTTGCATCAATAGGGGAGGTCAGACATATTTCGCGCTTGTGTATGAGCGCCATATTAGAATCAGGTGATCATACCCGGTGAACATCGCGCTACCTTTCTGCATGTTATTCAAATACTATGTATTGGCGTTTTATAACTTCCCCACAAATCACTTTATGTTCGGATGGGGATTCCCGGGTGTACTTATATTTTTCAGACTACCTATCTGTTATTACTAAGCTTAATTCATCGTCATTGCCCATCATTATGAAGTCCTGCAATGATGATGTCTTTATGGTAGCCTTTTTCATCAATTACAATCCCATTATATAGTGCTCAATATATTCTATCTTACTACAGTAATTATAGGGCTTCTGTGAGGACTTGAGTTATCTTAAATGTCGTTCCCATTCCTCTCTATTCTTCAGCCCATACATATATGCACTAAATTTGCACATATAGTACTGCTCTCTCGTTTTCCTTTTTAATATATACGTCTCCTCCCCTTACTGTATCTTTGATATTTTCCAGGATACACCATTTTAAATCACTTTCCTTGTGCTTCTGTTCCAGACTGTGTTCTATCAGAGGTGCATTCTTCCTAGCAGTCCTGATTGCTGAATGTTATGGTATGTTATTTAAATTTGTATGGCGCACAGCTACCCCGAAGGGTTTCCCGGCGCCTGAATATCGTTGTTTGCCCTCTCCCTCAATAATATCACAACCTAAATGAGTACACTGTGGTCTGATAACCCCAACAGTCCACCATCCCTGTGGTTTTTGCGATTCCCAATGTGTCGCAAACCAAGACCTACCTCATGAATATTACTGAGGTAGGTCTATTTGCGGCCCACTGGGTGTCGCAGAAAGTGTAAACACATTTTCGTACATGGGTGTTTGCGATTACCAAATAGCAAATCGCAAACCATTCCCTATGTACATCTGGCCCATAGTTATGTAGATTTCTACATTTTTGTTTCAATTGCAATAGATTCCTGTTAAGAAGCACATATGATTCTAATCAGGATATCACTTCCACAAAATTAAGGCTCTGGAAGATTTGAGATGCAAGAAATTGAGGGCCTCATTTATGAGGTTTTGCCATGGGGCAGTGCCGCAGGCCTGCCTGATACGCTGCCCTACGGCAAAAGAAAAGGGCAGGAATGCGCCGTATCTTTCAGATACGGCACATTCCTATTGTTTCCCCTGTGCCGGCGCACAATGCGCCACCGCAGGCACGTTTGCACCCTGGTGCAAGGTTGTCTGTATTGCGTGGTTGATTATTTTTGTGCAGGGAGGGAAACCTTCCGGCACAAAAACAAACACATGAGGCTTTTTCCGAATACAGCACACATAGAAAAAGGAAAAACAAGGAGAAATAAAGCTATTTCTCCTCGTTGTGCCTCCCTTACGCCTCCCCTGGGGAGGCATAAGTTTTTGGTGCTGCCTCCGATTTACGATTTACGATGGCTTAGTACTGCTTCAGAAATATGGAGCAGGTTCCTGAGCCACAGAACGTCACAAAAAGTGACATTCCGGCAGAGCAAGGGGCCTCATTAATGAGGCCCTGAAAATGCTGAACACTGTATGGTAACTAGAGTAGAGGGATGTTGATGATTGATAAATCGTTCAGAGGGGGGGAGTGTAAGAGTGGATTTTGATGTAATAAAAATGTGACCTTTACAGTGTGTAACATTGTGAATACTTCTGCACTTAAACAAACATTTTGACTTTATAGAATTGTGTTTTTCTGTGCTTTGTAAACTAGACCTAAACTAGGCCCTGGCTCCATCTTTATTTTCAATGTAGCTTGTTTTCATTTCTCACACTGACATCGCACACAATAAAATGTGCACCTATGCATTGTGAATACATGCTGTTCTTGAAGAGCCATAAAGGAAGATGACTGTGACTCACAACATTTTCAAGGTTCATCGGACCTCATTTATGAAAAGCGTTGCATCGCTGGGGGAAACCAGCGTTGCAACACTTTTCATAGCGTCATCCTTGCGACACCATGGATGGGCCGTATTTACTGTATGGCACTCCATTTCGCAAGGATTTACAGATATGTCAGTATTCCTGATGTATCTGTAGGCGCAAAATTGGCGCATGGCTGGAGTGTGTCTGAAAACAGACTAAACTCCAGCAATGTGTCCCTTCCCATGGGGTAAGCCCCATGTGAAAGTGCCTGCGTTACTCCTTATGTCTGCTTCAAGCAAGCGTAAAGATTTGATGCAGTGGCATCCTAGAAGTGGCGTAGTGAAATCTCATAGATTTCACTACGCCACTACTACAAGACTTTTTTTGCGGGGAAACACCAACCCTGCATATATTATACATGACGCAGTTATAATGTAGCGCAGGGGTTTACAAAGTGACGCATCTGCTTGGATGCGTCACTTTGTAAATACGGCGCGTTGCATATTTTACGCCGCACGTCACAAAAAGTGACGCAACAGCGGTGTAAAGGGCTCATAAATAAGGCATTTCCTACTTATACACTGCAGTACCTTCATGTATTGAGTTTGTAATTGTTTTATGTAATTACATTTTTATTCTCACATCAGCGCCATTAAGTCAGTACAGGGCATATTAATATTTAGTTAGAAGATAGTTCTATGATGGCGGTATTGTATGACATTGTGTAATCCTGTATTGTGATTTGTCAAATCTTTGTTACATTGGCTCACCTTATGCTGGCTGTGCAGTTTGCATTGTTTTTTATGGAGAATGTTTCTATAAACGTTGTTGCATTTTGGAAGTGAATCGATCTGATTTGCCCCAACTTAAGACATTAAACTCTTGTCTTTTCGTCTCATGCTTTGGACTTTATTACCCCTTGTTTTTTCCTCTTTCTATGTGTGCTGCATCTGCAGCACACATGGAAAGAGGTTTCTATGTGTGCTGCATCTGCAGCACACATGGAAAGAGGATATGCCTCTCAGGATTGTTTTTGTGCAGGAAGGTGACTCTTCGTGTACAAAAAAAGATCTGCTGACAACACAGGCACCCTTGCACCATGGTGTAAGGGTGCCTGCATTGGCGCTAGGCTGCGAATGGTGCCAGCACAAGGGAAAGGATATGACTGCACCATGTTGGATAAATACAGTGCATTCCTGCCCTTTCACTTTGGCATAGGGCAGCGCAGCAAGGTGTCTCATAAATGATGACCGCAGTAACAACCTGCGGTACTGCACATTGTCCTGATGGCTCTACAGGAACATCTAGGGGCATATTTACGAGCCCCTTGCGCCACAGGGGCATCCCTTTTTGTGACGCTCCAGCAACGCATATCACAATATCATATATATGTTGCCAAGTAAAGCCACTATGCACAGCTTTGAATTGCCTTATACTTATGGAGTAAGGCAAGGCACCGCAAATTGCTGCGTTGTCTTACTTTGCGCTCGGGAGGCTTTTCAATGGGTTTTCCCATGCAACACCCATGAGTTTTGACACTTCCCCTGATTTACGGTAGCACCAAAATCTTATGCCTCTCGAGGTGAGGCATAATCAGTGCTTAATTTGTGCCGGTGCTTTCCGGTGCTTAGCACCGGCACTTCTTTATCAGGGCCGGGTCTAGACATACCTGAGCGCCAACTCACACAGTGGCAACGTGTGTCACACAATATCGGCACTTCATTGCTGTCTCCCGTGAAGAGCCAGTCGATATATCACACACTAAAATAAATCCATGCTTTCAGTCAGTGTTGCGCTGGGTGGGCCACTGACTGGGCTGGATTTGGTCCTGTGTGCGGCAGCGTAACGTTTTAAAAATTCAACGCTTCCCTCCTTATCATGACGCACACACGCACGACGCACCGGCACTATTCAGTCAGTCAGTTCAGTTGAAGCAGGCAGCAGCGTGTTGTGCAGTGCAGCAGCAGGCCCCGGAATCAGATTAATAAAAGCAGTTCGTAATGCTGCTTTTTCTTGAGCTTGCCGGCCATTACAGTTTTATGCCAGCCAGGTGAAGTGAAATTAATTTGTACCCACGTCGCTCCTCCTGGGAATAATGCCCCGCCATTCATAGCAGCTAAGGTGAAATATGGGAGATTTCCTTGGAGACAACTAGTTTTGTCCTGCCCTAGAGACGACCCTCTAACTGATCCTCACCTCCGGGCTCTACTTAGGAATATTTTTTTACTGCATGCTCGTTTTGGCTTCTGATGTTCTAAACCAAGTATTGCCGAGAAAAATTACGTTACGTTAATATAGTGTGGATAGCTGAGTGGATTAATGTGCATGCTTTTATAACAACACATTTGTATGACGTTTTCATCTTGCGACAGTGACAACTCTTTCCTACTGTGTGCCCCTCCAAAACAGTTCATTTAATTTTGTATGTGCGTCTCTTCAAATTGAATCAGAGTGAGACCAATCCGTGAGCGGGTGGGAGGCAGGTAAATTGCTACTGAGAGTTAAATCTGTAGGAATTGATATGTTGGTATCCCTCCCTACATACTAATCCATACATTTATATAACGCCTAACCAGCAGACTCTAGAGATTCTCGTTTTATGATGTTGTGTCACAAGCTTTAAGATCAGCAGTTTACACATGTTGTGAATTGCCAGAATGGTTGTTTTGCTGCCTTAAAAAGCGTTTTGAGTGCAGAAGTGAGGGGTCGTGGCGCAGCCCTTGTGAATATTCAGCCAGCAGCGGGCTGCTGCGGGGCTGGTTTAAACTGTTGATAAAGAAGGTGATTTATTTAAAGTGTGCCACGTCTGGGTGCAGACTAGAGTTTAGTGGGAAGGAACCAGTAGAGCAGAGGGGATGCGCCTGAGAGGCCTTGCAGCAATAAGCACGTCTAGTGAGGCTGCTGGTATAGTAACTTGTGACTGACAAGCAATCACACTTGAATGCAGGGTACCGGGTCAGACCCCCAAGAGGCTGGAAGGTCGGGGGCGGTTTCTGAAACAGGGGGCTGGCTTTGTTACTGGAGGCCTATTTTTTAGCAAAATCGGCCCACAGTAACAAAATCAGAAGGCCACTGTGACAGGCTGGACTCTGCAGTCTGCACCAAGCACATGATGCTGCCAGCCTCCCCTTCTCCTTCCCGGCCGGCACCAACAGCAATGACATTGTAGAGCGCAGGCTCAGCGTGCACATGCTTCACAAGTGCTGACCCTGCACTGCTTTTTTTTTCTTTTTAAAATAAACATCACCCCATCCCTATGGGGCGTCATTCAATTGGGTAGCGCGAAAGCGCTACAAATTTGACTGCCCTAGTGTGGTTGGTCTGCCTTGTCCCCGTGGCCTCTGCCCTCGCCATCATGCTGGCACGCATTTGCATATTATATAATGCTTATGCTCGCACAGAGCATAAGCTTTAAATAATATGCAAATGCGTATCTGGAGTCCCCAGTAGTTCCTCTCTGTAATATGCAGGAGCCCCTCCCTTCCGATATGTAATCCCTTGCTGGCTACCCCTTGCCTTGCACACATGCACAGGGCTCCCTGGGTGCTTCTGTTCTGAGGCAGAGTGACCTCGAGTTTTGGACCAAGGCTGTGTGGCGCTTTCTCCAGTGTCGTCGGACCAGAAGGGTAAGGGGCGGCACAGGCAGAGCAGACTGGTGGTGGTGAGTAGGACCTGCTAAGTTTGTATTGTCCGAACTTAGGGGCATATTATCAAGGAATAGCGATATTTATCGCTAACCGCGCTTAGCGCGAATTGTTTTAACGCCGCCTATCGCTGGAAAATATCGCTGAGATAACACCCTATTAACAAGGTTTATCTCCGTAGCGATAACATTTCCAGCGATAGCGGCAAAATGTGAGAATATCGCTGGAAAAGCAGCGATATTCTCGCATTAACGCAAGGATGGATTTAGCTTGACAATCCACCTCCTATACTTTAAACAGGTAAGTCATACTCAGTAGCAGGTGTTAAATCTAGCGATAAACGCGCTTAGCGCGATTTATTTTATCGCTTCGCCTGCCTTGTTAATAGGGGTTAGTTGTGTTAGCGACTGTTTTCAGTCGCTATTAGTGGGGAACGCCTACCTTGCATGTCATTAGCGATATTTATCGCTGGCATGCAAGGCGATGGTAAAACCGGCTGCTAACGCATGAAAGCTGTCGCTAACGCCTGTTAGCGACAGCTTGCTGATAGGGCGATAAAATTATCGCCGCTTTAGCGGCAAAAAGTGCCGCAAAAGCGGCGATAAAGCCCTTGATAATATGCCCCTTAGTGTGTGCCATTTCCATGTTTTCTGGCCTGGGCCATAGGTGCTGGAAATAGGGGTGTGGATGCTGCTGCAGCAACTCCAAAATATTTGGGGTAGAGTTCAAATAGGGGAATGGACAATATAATGCCTTTACGTTGTTTTCTTTTCATCTTGTCACATTTGCTGTCCGTTCAAAGACAGGTCAAATGGCAGGCTATGTTGTCTGACAAAGTGCTGTTTATTCTTTTTAAATGGATAGTGGTGTTTATTTTTTTTTTGTGACTGTAAAGTTAGTGGCTTTTGTAAATGAACTATCTGTAAAGGAACTGCACAAATATTTCAAAAGTATATCAGCATTGTGAGAAGGGAAGCACATTATTTTGTCATTCTGAAGTGTGATGAAAACAATAATTTTAATAGGAGCAAAATTAATCAAGACACCTTACTTGGTGATGTGCAAATTGTAAATATTTTCTGAAGCCCAATTTCCATTCATTATTGTTTGAATGGCACATCGTTTTATCAGTAAAACTGCATGTCAGTGGGATTTTTTGGCAATTTGAATGGAAAATGTGCTGTCAGTAATTGACAGAGCGCTGCCACAGCATGTTTTATTAATATGTTTGCAACAGTGGTTCTCAAAATGCCCCACTGCTTACATACCACACCCTCACCACCTTCGCCGGAATTTGCAAGGCTCATTTGCTATGCTTGTTCTTTGTGTGATGCTTGGATTTTTCACAATCCTAACACTATGTCATTGTCACTTTAGCCAATTTGTTCCAAAATTGTACTTTAAATGCACTTTTGTTTTCATCATTTTCAAAAGTGGTCATGGGTTAGAGGAACCTCCTATCAAAATCTTATTTGAGGACGGCTCCCTTGCTGAAATTCAGATCGGGT
This sequence comes from Calotriton arnoldi, assembly GCA_963921515.1. Lineage (NCBI taxonomy): Eukaryota > Metazoa > Chordata > Amphibia > Caudata > Salamandridae > Calotriton > Calotriton arnoldi. The sequence continues at coordinate 151,606 of CAWUFW010019070.1, forward strand.
ATTACATCTGCCTTTCAGCAGTGCCAGTTGAGGATGTGGGTGGGGCCGATAGAGTAAGAGTGTGGGGCCAGTGGAGGAAGTGGGTGGAGCCGGGGAAAGTGGGAGTGGCCATCTACAAAAATTTGAGCACTTGGACTTAATATTTTACAAATTAAGCACTGGGCATAATGGGGAGAAATATCTTTATTTCTACTCGTTTTTTCCTCTTTGTATGTGTGCTGCATTCTACAGCGCACATAGAAAGAGGAAAACGCCTCTTAGGACTGTTTCTGTGTGTAGGAAGGGGCACCTTCCTGCACAGAAACAATCCTGCCGGCAACACAGGCACCCTTGCACCATAGTGCAAGGGTACCTGATTGGCTCCAGACTGCCGAAATGGCACCAGGGCCAAGAGGTGGGGTATTGGGGACCCTAGTAACTACCTACAGTACTCAGGGGCATAATTAAACCTGAGGGGGCCCCCCTACAAAGTACATAGAGGGCCCCCCTCCGGACTCACTCAGGAGCTCTCAGTCCAGGGCACCTTTAGCTGTTGCGCCTTATGATGTTCTGTTCTTCGTAATATTGCTTTTAGTAGATGAGGCATTTTAAGTTTGGATGGATGATTACATTCAGTAATGCTTCAATTACTTACCGGTAATTGCATTACTCCGAGTACGTTTTCACCCTAATTCATTATGTAATGAGGCCGCCGCGCTCACAGACACACCCAGTTCCCTTCCAAAAAGTTGAAAAGCCCCTCCCCCTCACGACCTCCTGTTTTATTTGACGCAAGCCCCCACCTAGTACAGTTGGCCTGGCCCCAACAGGGCGGGAGGGAGGGGTTAATTAATTAGGGTGAAAACGTACTTGAAGTAATGCAATTACCGGTAAGTAAGTGAAGCATTACCTCCTCGTTACGTTTTCCCCCCTAATTTATTAGATAATGAGACATAGCAAGCAATAACATCGACCAGGGCAACTGATTATTTATGCACCATTCAGTTTATTTAATCCTGGAATTAAACCTCCTATTACTTCATAGAAGACAGCACTTTTGACCCCAAAACCTCTTCCAGGCCAATTTCCTGCATAACTCTGTAATGCCATACAAATGTAGAAGGCGTAGCCCAAGTAGCAGCCCTACAAATCTCAACCAAAGATGCTCCCTGAGCCTCTGCCAAGGAAGTAGACATGTATCTAGTGGATCTACCTTCCACCCCTACTGGAGACGGAATACCAACCTCTCTTTATGCCAATGAAATCAAAGACCTGATCCACCTACTCAGAGTCTGGGTGGAAGGTTTAGAACCCTTCATAGCTGGTCCAAAATTCTCAAACAAAGAAGAAGACATCCTGAAATCAGAAACTCTGTCCAAATAAAGCAGAATAGCCTGCTTGAAATCCAAGGAATGTAACTTCACCTCCTCCGGGGAGGAAGGATTAGGATGAAACACAGGTCAAATAACCTCCTGATCCCTGTGAAATACTTTAATTTACCTTAGGGATGAAAGAAGGACCAGGACGTAAAATGACCCTGTCCTCGAATACCCTATAGAAAGGATGCCTTACTGATAAGGAACCCAATTCCCCTAACCTCCTCCCTGAAGTAATGGCAACCAGGAAGAACGTTTTCAAGGTAAGCAATCTCAAATCCACCTTCTCAAGCGGTTCAAAAGGAGACTTCTGCAACACCTCCAGGACTAAAGAAAGATCCCAAGATGGGCATACCGGTCTAGCCGGAGGCTTGAGATTAAGAAACCCCTTAAAAAGCCTCTGGACAAGCCCATCTGCATCTCGTAAATTACCCCAAGATGTCCGGAAAGCCTTAATGGCCGCCCATTGAATCTTAAGAGTGGAAACCTTTAACCCTAGAGCAAAACCATCCTGCAGAAAATCCAGCACCTTCACCATTTCAGCTGACTATGGGACTAAATGCTTAGTTGTACACCATTTCTGGAAAGTGGCCCAGTGTCTAGAATAAGAAGAAAGAGTGGAGGCTCTCCTAGAAGCCTGAATGGAGGAAGCCACCTTCTCAGAGACCCCCTTTACCTGTAACCCAGCCCTTTCAACCTCCAAGCCGTCAGCTGGAGTGTTCTCAATGGTTTGACCTGAAGGCAGGGAAATGATAGGGGGGATGGAACTACTGGATGAAGGAACCCCTCGCTGATCCTCATTGACATTATCAGATGGTACCAAGCAGAGAGGCGCCATGCTAGAGCTACCATTATCACCACTGAATACTCTCGCTTCAACCTGATTAGGAACCGCAGAAGAAGAGGAAAAGGCGGAAAAGCATAAAGGATCCCCTTTGGCCAAGGACAAGACAGGGCATCCACTGCCCAAGCCCCTCCTCCCTCACCCTTACACAGAACCGGGGAAGAAGGGTATACTGAGCTGATGCAAACAAATCTGCTACTGGGGTCCCCCACTCCTGACAAATCCTGTGAAAGGCCTGCTTGGTCAGACAAAAGTCCTGAGAGGAAGGAATTTCCCTGCTCAATTTGTCCGCTCCGACATTAAGTGTCCCCTGATTGTAAATCGCTCTCAGCTCCAGTATGTTGTCCTGTGCCCAAAGAAAGATCCGATCGGAGATCCTCGACAATGCTGGAGATCTTGTGTCCCCCTGTTTGTTCAGATAGGACTTGGCTGTGTTGTTGTATGTCCGTACCAGGACACCTTTGCGCTTCAACATGGGAGCAAATGCAATCGAAGCCAGATGAATCGCCTCCAGCTCCCTCCAGTTGGATTACCTCAACTGCTGCACCCTTGACCAAAGACCCTGCACCTGCTATGCACCAATCCAAGCCCCCCAACCTGTCAAGCTGGCATCGGTTGTCAAGATGATCGGTGTCTGGGGCATTAAGCTGAACCCTTTTCTGATGTGTGCGGACTCCATCCACCAATAAAGTTCCTCTCTCATCATCATTGTCATCGGAATCCTCACAGAAAAATCCTGAGATCCCGGGGACCAATGACCCAGAATGTGTCTCACCACCTTGTTTAGATGGAACCTGGCCCAAGGCACCAGAACAATGGTCGCTGCAAGGTCTCCCTGCACCTGCATCCAGTCTGCTGCAGTGGGACTGGCCTGCCCCAACAATTCCGACAAATGAGAGTTTATCTCGTTGATCCTCTTCTCTGTCAGTGAAACCACTCCTGTGCTGGTTAGAAACTTTGCGCCAATGAAAAGTCTGGTCCTGAACAGGCGTCAGATGGGACTTCTTCTGATTCACCAGAAACCCATGATGTTCCAGAACCAAAAAGTTCTCATGACATGAGCCACAGAGGTTTCCAGGGACGATGAGAATACCAGGCAGTCGTTGAGATACGCAGGAGTGCGATGCCCTCCTGATGCAGAACTCCCACCAGAGGAGGCAGGACTTTGGTGAAGACCCTTGGCGCTGATTTCAGACTGACTGGCAGCACCCGAAATTGAAAGTGCAAGGGACCCACGGCGAACCTCAGAAATCTCTGGTGACGTCTGTAAACAGGGACATGAAGGCAGGCATCCTGAAGATCGATGGTGGCCAGAAAGTCACCTTTTGATACCAAAGGAATAACTTGCTGCAAGGATAGCATTTTGAAATGAATTGTCTTTACCCATTGGTTCACTCTTCTTAAGTCCAATACTGACCTGTACTCTCCGCTTGCCTTCTGCGCCATGAACAGAATAGAGTAAACTCCTTTGCCCCTTTCCGGTGCCGGACCACCTTAATTGCCCTTTTCTTCAAAAGGGCGAGAATGCCGGACCACAAAGCAACTCTCTTTACTGGATTCCTTGGAATAAAAGTAGGGAGAGTTCCTGAATCCGAAGGTGTTTGAATGAACTCGATCATATAGCCTCTCCGAAGTAGACTGAGCACCCATTGATCTCTGATGGACTCCTGCCAGACGCTGCCAAAGTCCAACATTCTCCCTCCAACTGGGGCATCCCCCACCAGAAGGGGGGACTAGCTAGGAACGATTCTTGCTTTTTCACGCCTGATTACCAGAGTCCTGCGACTTGGAGGATTTCCTAGGCTGAAATCGCCGTCTTCTGGAAAAATAACCCTTTGCACCTTCCCAGAAAAATCATTACAGTCCTTATTCCAAGACTTATAGGATCTAGAGGTAGCCCCCTTATGGGGTAAAGTGTGCTTCCTATCTTTGAAAGACTTTGTTATGGTTGCATCCAGTTGGTCTCCAAACAACTTCTTCCCTTCAAAAGGAATTTTCAGGAGGGAAGCTTTTTCTGCATAATCTGTCTCCCAGTCCTTCATCCACAAATGGCGGCGTGCCAGGATGGACCCACCAGAAGCCACTGCCGAGGATCGAATAATATCTGAAGAAACATTAGCTAACATCTTTGCCTCCTGTTCCATTTGCAGCAGTAAATCAGAGCAGTCTCTACATTCTCCTGGATTGCAACAGAAAAAGACTCAAAGTCCTTTACTAAAGTCTGTGCTGTGTATGCCATATAAGTAGATGCCTTTATGGACACAGAACTGGCAGCAAAAGTCTTCTTAATAGCACCATCAATCTTGCGATCCACAGCGTCTGCAGGAGCGCAATCCTCTGGGTTAATCGCCGTCCTGCCAATCAAAGGCGCCACAATAGAATCCACCTTAATGTTGGGCAGAAATGCCTCCTCCCCTTCAGTTAGGGCATACATCTTTTGGAGGAACCTTGGAATACTGGACTGATCCACCTCCTTCCAATGCCTGAAGATTAAGGGGCATATTATCAATGGCTTTATCGCCGATTTAGCGGCACTTTTTGCCGCTAAATCGGCGATATTTTTAACGCCCTATTAGCAAGCTGTCGCTAACAGGCGTTAGCGACAGCTTTCAGGCGTTAGAGGCCGGGAATTACATCGCCTTGCATGTCAGCGATATTTATCGCTAATGACATGCAAGGTAGGCGTTCCCCACTAAAAGCGACTGTAAACAGTCGCTAACACCACTAACCCCTATTATCAAGGCAGGCGAAGCGATAAAATAAATTGCGCTAAGCGCGTTTATCGCTATATTTTATCACCTGCTACTGACTATGACTTACCTGTTTGTAGTATAGGAGGTGGATTCTAATGCTGAATCCACCTTGGCGTTAATGCGAGAATATCGCTGGTTTTCCAGCGATATTCTCGTATTATGCCGCTATCGCTGGAATAATCATCGCCATAGCGCTAATTGTTGCTAATACAGCGTTAGCGTGGCGATATATTCCAGCGATAGCTGGCGATAAAATATTTCGCGCTAAGCGCGCTCTGCGATATTTATCGCATTTTGTTGCTAATATGGCCCTAAGTCCTTTATCCTCTTATGAAGAGGGAGAGACAAAAGCGAAGGCTTGGCACACTGAGGGAGGAGACCTTCTTCATCTGGCTGAAGGTTCCTCAAAGCCCAGGTTATGTCTAACATGATCCAAAATCTGGACCAAATCCTCTCTGGATATGTACTTCCCACAAGCTGCAGTATTAGGAGCCTCCAACTCTGAATCTGAGGAAGACTCCTGCATCTTTCCCTTTATTCTGGAAAATGCCGCCTTCTTTTCCTTCTTCTTAGGCTTGGCAGCCAATGCCTTAGCCACCGCCACCTCAATCATGGACTGGACCTGGGCCTCAGTCAAATAAGCAGGACTGGCAGGGGAGTGTTCCCTGGACTTCTTAGAACTCTGAGCCCCAGGCAAGCTCCCCTCAGAGTCAGAAGAGGAGGTAACCATCCGCCTTCTCTGTGCACACTTCTTGCTCTCCATAGCAGAAAAACACACAGTGCAGCATGGAGGAAAATCCACAAATGACAGAAACTAGAGCTCCTTAAATCCCCTGTTCTGCCGCCATAATGCATAAAACATTAGCTTACAAATGTACTCACAGCCTTGTCCAATAAACAGGGCTCTACAGCAGCCCTACAAAAAGCAGCCTAAATGAACTCAGCTGTGTCCACAACAAGAGAACACATTAACCGTGAGCCGCCCTGCAACCCTTCAGGTGCGAAAAATTAATTGGCAGGCTACTCTCCTAGTGCTCAGCAGCTCAGGAGACACCCGCCCCTACCTTTCCGTCATCCTCTGCGCCTACGAACAGCAACCAGCCTGACTTCTTAAGGAGCGTAGATGCATGCCTCATCACAGCTGTAAGTGTTCCCGGGGCCAAGCATTGCCATTGAACTTCCTTCCTCCGAGGGCATATTGAAGCTGGAAACACAAAGGGAGACTCCTGCCCCTCCCCCTCAGTGGCTCCGCAGCCCGAGGGGAATTTGTCCACACATATTTCCAGAAACAACCCGGGTGCTGCCAGAGACAGGAAGAATGTTTACCTATTGCTTGCAAATGCTTGTTTCATCCCAGCTACTTGGTCCCTGCATGGGAATTCCTACCTGGAGAATGGCAATGCTGTCCAGAATTGCCTATTCCTTCCTGACTTCAGTGACCTTGCGTGGCCTCCACTTTTACCCTTACTTTATCAGTACCACAGAATCAGTACTTCGAGGTTATTTTTTGCCCAAATATTCTTCTGGGGGACAGTTCCATGGATTTACAACACAGTCCGTAAATCAAGGCCATTACACTACAAGTCTTTGCTCATAGGCAGGACCACTGGAATAACGCAATATTGTGGCTGTCTCGTTCTCGGAGTATTTACATATTTTCCACACTTGCCGCATGATTCAGATCTTCTGTATCAGTTGCAAACATTGATTCTAGCTCACATGGATCAAAAGAGGCTTTAAAAAGCATCAGCCGTTCTCTGGCTCTACAGCGGCTCTGCTGACCTGGTTCTTTGGCTCTACAGCAGCTCTGCTGACCTGGTTCTCTGGCTCTAGAGCAGCTCTGCTGACCTGGTTCTCTGGCTCTAGAGCAGCTCTGCTGACCTGGTTCTCTGGCTCTAGAGCAGCTCTGCTGACCTTATCTCTGGCTCTACAGCAGCTCTGCTGACCTGGTTCTCTGGCTCTACAGCAGCTCTGCTGACCTGGTTCTCTGGCTCTACAGCAGCTCTGCTAACCTGGTTCTCTGGCTCTACAATGGCTCTGCTGACCTGGTTCTCTGGCTCTACAGAAGCTCTGCTGACCTGGTTCTCTGGCTCTAGAGCGGCTCTGCTGACCTGGTTCTCTGGCTCTACAGCAGCTCTGCTGACCTGGTTCTCTGGCTTTACAACAGCTCTGCTGACCTGGTTCTCTGGCTGTAGAGCAGCTTTGCTGACCTGGTTCTCTGGCTCTAGAGCTCAGCTGACCTGGTTCCCTGGCTCTACAGCAGCTCTGCGGATCTGGTTCTCTGGCTCTACAGCAGCTCTGCTAACCTGGTTCTCTGGCTCTACAGCAGCTCTGCTGACCTGGTTCTCTGGCTCTAGACTGGCTCTGCTGACCTGGTTCTCTGGCTCTACAGCAGCTCTGCTGACCTGGTTCTCTGGCTCTACAGCAGCTCTGATGACCTGCTTCTCTGGCTCTAAGGCAGCTCTGTTGACCTGGTTCTCTGGCTCTAGAGCGGCTCTGATGACCCGGTTCTCTGGCTCTACAGCAGCTCTGCTGACCTGGTACTTTGGCTCTAGAGCAACTCTGCTGACCTGGTTCTCTGGCTCTACAACGGTTCTGCTGACCTGGTTCTCTGGCTTAGAGTAACCCTGGGCGTAGTTTGCATAGTAGCACTACACAAAGTACATTTTGAACTACATGCTTGACTGCACTGTACAATAATTGCCAAAGTCATCTTGCACAGTGGAAATTAAGATAAAATAAGTATCTCTGTCTGTATATGCTAAAATGCATATAGTCATTTCACAAAAGTGAAAACCATAAATTAATAAGCAGTGAGAGAGGTGATGATTTTGGGATCCTCCCTAACCTAGGGAGAGAACCAAGCAGATGCCTTGAAAACAAAAAGCACATCTTGTTGAATGATTCGGTGGTGGTCCCATCCTCTTAGGACCACCCCAAGCACAGTTATTGGCAAAAATACAATCCCAACCAAAGGCCCTGCAAAGCATTATGGGACAAGATTAGCAGTGGGCAGTGAATATTATAGTATCCAATATCAAAATAATTCTACAAAGAGCTGCAGTTCAACTAGTCGTTACTAGATGTCCCTCACGAGTCAAATGCATTGAAATTATTATTACATCAAGCTGCAGTTCCACGAGTCAAATGCAAAAGCTTCATGAAAGGGTTTCAATGCTTTTGCATTTGACTCGTGAGGGACATCTAGTAACGACTAGTGGAACTGCAGCTTGATGTATTAATAATTTCAATGCTTTTGCATTTGACTCGTGAGGGACATTTAGTAACGACTAGTTGAACTGCAGCTCTTTGTAGAATTATTTTGATATTGGACACTATAATATTCACTGCCCACTGCTAATCTCGTCCCATAATGCTTTGCAGGGCCTTTGGTTGGGATTGTATTTTTGCCCAGAACTGTGCTTGGGGTGGTCCTAGGAGGAAGGGACCACCACTGAATCGTTCATCATGCAACGCCCAAACTGGCCATGGCTTCTTTGTAAGCCCAAGAGCTAAATGCAGGGCCCTGGTCAGAATGTAGCGTGCCTATTGCGTATGTGCCGATAAAGACTTGCGAATCTTTTATAAGAGTTCGAGCGTCAGCCGAGCGCTGAGGCCATATCCATAGGAACCTTGAGCACGAATCCACTGCGACCATTATATATTTATAGTTACCATCCTTTGCAAGGGACCGCAGGGGTCCAGGTAAACACAAGCTAATGGTTTGTCTGAAATTAACAGGGGTGTCTGTGCAGGACGTTTCACTGTGGAGACTTTCATGAGTTGGCATATTTCACATTCCAAAACATAGTTTTTGGTCTGTTTCCGAATGCCAGGCCACCAATATCTTTGTTTCAGTAAAGATACTGTTGCAGAAATACCTGCATGGGCAGAGGCTATCCCTTCATGTGCTGCTAGGATTAGTCCTAATCTACGTTCCTTGTTTGGAATTACCCTATCCCCCACTCCAGGGATTCGAGCAAAAGGAACGTTGTTCGCATCAATTACATAAGAGTACTTGAGTGGAAACTTTTTGGTAACGCTGCACCACTGCCTTTGCTCGTAGCATTGACAGCCAACAATATCTCACTGTCTATTCTCGTTTTTGAATGAGTGATCACAGCTACGGAAGCCGTCTGAACAGCTCCCTTTGCGGCTTCGTCAGCCAATGAATTCCCTGCAACGTGAACGCCATCACGTTGATGACTCAGCGTGTGTATCACGTGAGCCTTTGGTAGTTTGTTTTTTAACTGAACTACTTGTTCCCAAAGCGTTTTATGCTTTATTGTGCCACCTTTTGCATCGTTGAACCCATTTTCAAGCCGATTTTGTATATATTCATTATACGACTGAACACAGTAGAAAGAATTGCACACTATTAGTGTGGGGAATTCGCGATCTGTACTTTCAAGTGCCAGTTTGAATGCTTGTAGTTCAGCTTGCTGAGCTGTGCAATCTCCTAGAGATTGAGTTTTAGTGACCATTGGTCTGAAGTTACCATCGCGCATGCGAACTTTAACGATTGCGCACGCTGCACTGTAAGCTTGCCTACTCCCTGTAGCGGGTTGTGCAGATCCGTCAGTGTAAATTATGAATTCGTACTGATCGAGAGGCAAAATTTCAGTGGGCAGAGGACATTCATGTTCATATTGCAGGAACGCTTGTGTTTTTAAATCAGGATCAAAAACATATTCAACATCTGTTGCAGCAAGAGAATTAACCCATTGTATCCATCTAGGATGTAAAGCTTTAGCATTTGGAATGCTCGCTTTAGTAACCGCCTCTAAGGCCGGTACTGGGGTTATGACAATAATGCGTTTCCCTTGGGCTAGAGCTCTTTCTTTTGCTACAGCGGTTTGAACTGCTGTCAGGATTTTTTCTGTTTAAGTGAAGCGCATTTCTGCTTGTGTATACAAATGAGATTTGTATGCTATTGGTACTTTTTCACCCTCATTAAATGTTAAGTAGGTGAATCCGCATTGACCCGAAATTATTCGGATCACCAAATTGCGTTGACTTACGCGTGTTTGTAAGTGGTTTGTTGCTAACATGTTAGCTTGGAGTGAACGCAAAATTTCTGTGTGTTCCTGTGTCCAATGTTTGATTGAAAAATCAGGTTTAATTAATTCGTAGAGAGGTTTAACCCTTTCTGCGTAATTTAGAATGTAAGTTCTTCCCAAATTTAGGAAACCCAGGATGGATTGTAAATTTTTCAGTCTTTGGAGGTTGGAGCAGTGCACACTTTTCTAAAAAAGTTAGCTGCCAAGCTCTTGCCTTCACTTGAAAGCTCATATCCTAGAAAAAGGACATTGAGATGGGCAATTCTGGATTTTTTAAAGTTGAATTTGTAGCCCTCAGAGGCGAAGCCCAATATAATGGTACTCACCCTGTTCAGATGCCTATCCAGGTCATCGTCAGTCAGATAGATGTCATCAACAAATCAACATATGATTAACCCTGGGCATAATCCTTCGCTACGCTCACGGAGCATGCAAAGTTTGTGCTACTACGCAAATTGCACGTAGCAGAGTGAATAACTGTGTTAATTGACGTAGCGTAGCAGCAGTAAAATAAACACCTTCAAATGCTTTGATAAAGCAATTTTCTATGCTAAAAAGCATATAACCAATTCACAAAAATGAATTTTGACAAAATATCAAGCAATGAGAGAGGTGATGATTTTGGAGTCCCCCCTAACCTAGGGGGAGGACCAAGCAGATGCCTTGAACCCAAAAAGCATATCATGTGAACGATTCAATGGTGGTCCCTTCCTCCTAGGACCACCCCAAGCACTGTTATGGGCAAAAATACAATCCCAACCAAAGGCCCTGCAAAGCATTATGGGACAAGATTAGCAGTGGGCAGTGAATATTATAGTTTCCAATATCAAAATAATTCTACAAAGAGCTGCAGTTCAACTAGTCGTTACTAGGTGTCCCTCACGAGTCAAATGTAAAAGCATTGAAATTATTAATACATCAAGCTGCAGTTCCACTGGTCGTTACAAGATGTCCCTCACGAGTCAAATGCAAAAGTATTGAAAATCTTTCATGAGGCTTTTGCATTTGACTCGTGAGGGACATCTAGTAACGACTAGTGGAACTGCAGCTCTTTGTAGAATTATTTTGATATTAGATACTATAATATTCACTGCCCACTGCTAATCTCGTCCCATAATGCTTTGCAGGGCCTTTGGTTGGGATTGTATTTTTGCCAATAACTGTGCTTGGGGTGGTCCTAAGAGGATGGGACCACCACTGAATGGTTCAAAAGATGTGTTTTTGTTTTCAAGGCATCTGCTTGGTTTTCCCCTAGGTTAGGGAGGATCCTAAAATCATCACCTCTCTCACTGCTTGTTAATTTATCGTTTTCACTTTTCTGTAGTAACTATATGCATTTTGAGCATATAAAGACAGAGATATTTATTTTATCTTAACTTGAACTGTACAAGGTGCTTTTGGCAAATACTGTACAGTGCAGTCAAGCACACAGCTATGCAATGTGCATAGCTAGTGTAGTTCTAAATGTACTTCACGTAGCTACGTGAAGTGCTGCTACGCAAACTACGCCCAGGCTTACATATGATATGACAATGCCTCATTATCATAAATTTGTAGTAACTCTGTTACCCTCGCTGCGAATAACCCCGGGCTGTTCTTGAACCCTTGTGGGAGTCGACAAAATTGACACTGGGTCCCCATTATTGAGAAAGCTGTTAAGTACCTGCTTTCAGGTGCTATGTTCTGACAAAAGAAACCATTTGAAATGCCTAATGTGGTTTTGTATTTTTTATGCACAATGTTATTCATTAATGCTGTACTATGTGCATTTTGCACTGCAAATGTTTTAGAACAAGTGTTTAAGTGTCTGTAATCCAAAACTAGACGATATGTATGGTCTGGTTTGGATACAGGAAACAAAGGATTGTTCGTTGAGGAGGTGCATGTTTCAATCACCCCTTGGTATTCAAGTTGATCTAAGATCTCCCTGACCTGTTTTTTAGCTTCTTGCTTTATTGGGTACTGCCTTTGTGCAGTAGGTTTATTTTTTAGATTATTTTATGGTGAGGTGAGTCCTCATCCCATCCTACATGATTGTTGTATAATGCTGGGGCCTGGGCTACTGCCCATTTCCTGGCATAAGTATATTTTAGGTGAATTGGAATATGGTTGGAGAAGGCAGGCATAATAATGTCCTCGTCATGTGGGCACTCCCTGACAAATTGTGGTGGCCAGTCTTTTTCTGCTAGACGTATATCATAACCCCTTGAAAGTTTTTCCCAAAAGAGTGTTTTCACCTTTCTTGGTATGTCTCCCTCCATCCGGAGTGTTATTTCATATAACTTTTGTGGAGTACTAACCCTGGTGTCTACAGTTTCAACTGTGATGTACTCATTCAAGTCCACTATCTCCAGAAGTTCCTTCAGGTTCTGGCGAGCTATTGTGACTTCTGCTGCACTGTCCAGCATTGTCTGAGCCCATTCTCCGTTCTTGAGTTGTGTTCTCAGTATCCTCGGCATGTCTGATCTTCAGACCTGCTACCTTCTTTTTTGAGGATTGAGGTTTTGATTTATTTTTCTGAACGTGTTTGTCGTCTTTCGATTTCACGCGCTCTTCTCTATGTTCTGACCGTCCTCTTCTTTCCGATGTCTGTGACGATATCTGAAAGGTACGAGAGGAACGTGTATCAGTATCTTGATACCTGTCAGGCTTTCTTAAATTATCCCTATTCCTGAGGTTATACCTCCTTTCAGAGGACTCCTTTTGAGGAGACCTACCTCGGGATTGAGAATGTTTCTCGTTTGAATTTTGTTTATTAGTTTCCCACTTCTTTTTAGAAGATGTAGGAGTTTGTTTCCTTTTCAGGACTCTCAGATAGTTTTGGTTTCAATGGTCTTCCACCAAAACTATCTCTGCCTAATTCTGCATAAGATTGTTCTATTATTCTGGGTAGTTCTGTTTGATGTTCTGTTACATCAAATTCCCTTAATCGTTGGTGGATCACCACTGATGCTGCCTCCCCTTTAATATTAGATAATATTATTGTTGAGACCTGGTCAAAATTTTTCAGTCATTTCATACCTAAATTCAGAGCAGGCTCTGCCCCGTATTCATTTTGAATTTGTTTCAGGACATCTGGTATTACTGCAATTGTGTTTTAGTTTAGATGGCAGCATAGACTGAGCCCCAAGTGGTGCAGTCTTCCAGTTGTGGTGTGATCCCCATTGGTAAACAGATTGTTAGGATTCTGTGTTTCTCATACGGGCTAGTATTCGGAAATACTGCTTCGATTTGAGTAATTTTTTGAGCTATCCAGAATGGAATTTGCTCACGTTTTGTGGGCATTTTACCCATGACTGCGTATAAAGTCTGTGGTGTAATTTTTAGTGTATTCCCCTGTTGAGGGGCTTGATTTGGAATGGTCAATGGTGGTTGGACTGTGAAAGTCCGCATGACATATTGGGCCAATTGTCTGCAAATTTTTATTAACTCTTGTAGTTGAGTAAGTAAATCCTCGTCTGACATTATATTGAGGTCAGGATGAGGAGTGTAGCCGGCTAGAATTGGCCATGTTGTTCCTGGTCTACCTAGTGGACCGAGCCTGGTAATGTTTCTGTGATGTTTTAGGGCACCTTTAAACCAGAGCTGATGCTCCTGGTATGTTAGTGGAATTTTTCAATATCATCGAAAGGAATATATTCCTCTGGTGGTTCATCTTCTTTGTAGAAGTGAAACAGTTTTGTTACTGGATTTGATTCTGGGAATACTATCCATGAATAGAATACCTCTGTCTGAAAGGATTCGTGTGCCTCTATCACGAAAACTGCTCTACCGTCTCTTGGTGGTAGGCCGTGTTTTATAAGTTTTAGAGTGATGGTTCTTCTTAAGTTTGGATGGATGTCTATAACACCCTCCTCGGTTTCATTTAAACCTGTAAAGTTAAAAGCTGTTACGACTGGTTGAGCCGCAGCTACACCGTTCTCGGTGTCATTGTCCCCGTGTATGGACATTTGTTTTTTGAAAAATGTAGAACAAGTTTCAAGGAAACAAAAGATAAGGTGCACAATATTTTGGAACACTGTATCCTTCAAAGTTGATTAAACCAAAATAGCTACTATATAGGGTTTTTGTCCTAATTTAGCTTTGGCGTATATTTAACCCTACCCACTCCAGACGTCTTATGGAGTATGTGAGTAGGGGTCTCTGAGAAAAAAGCACGACTGAGTTACTCAGTATCTAGCGTTAAATTACTGCCTTACCAAACGTTTGGGCGCCATGTAGTGTAGTTCCGATTTCCCTAATAGGCTCTACGCATTGGAATAATATACACTATAGGCTTGACATAGGACTGAGGTCGGTATGTCCCTATCGAGTATATTAAACTTAATTACTTTGTGCCAGCTAGCTCATAGGCCACTAGAAACTCCATGAAAACAAGAAGGGAGTAGTTTCTGGCAACCGCATAAACATGACCACTTTGTTTCCCTTTAGAATCGGAACACGTCTCAGAACCTAGGGGGAAAACCAAGCAGATGCCTTGAAAACAAAAAACACATCTTTTGAACCATTCAGTGGTGGTCCCATCCTCTTAGGACCACCCCAAGCACAGTTATTGGCAAAAATACAATCCCAACCAAAGGCCCTGCAAAGCATTATGGGATCGAGATTAGCAGTGGGCAGTGAATATTATAGTATCCAATATCAAAATAATTCTACAAAGAGCTGCAGTTCCACTAGTCGTTACTAGATGTCCCTCACGAGTCAAATGCAAAAGCCTCATGAAAGGTTTTCAATACTTTTGCATTTGACTCGTGAGGGACATCTTGTAAGGACTAGTGGAACTGCAGCTTGATGTATTAATAATTTCAATGCTTTTGCATTTGACTCGTGAGGGACACCTAGTAACGACTAGTTGAACTGCAGCTCTTTGTAGAATTATTTTGATATTGGAAACTATAATATTCACTGCCCACTGCTAATCTTGTCCCATAATGCTTTGCAGGGCCTTTGGTTGGGATTGTATTTTTGCCCATAACAGTGCTTGGGGTGGTCCTAGGAGGAAGGAACCACCATTGAATCGTTCACATGATATGCTTTTTGTGTTCAATGCATCTGCTTGGTCCTCCCCCTAGGTTAGGGGGGACTCCAAAATCATCACCTCTCTCATTGCTTGGTATTTTATTGTCAAAATTCATTTTTGTGAATTGGTTATATGCTTTGTAGCATAGAAAATTGCTTTATCAAAGCATTTGGAGGTGTTAATTTTACTGCTGCTAAGCTACGTCAATTAGCACAGTTATTCACTCTGCTACGTGCAATTTGCATAGTACGTAGTAGCACAAACTTTGCATGCTCCGTGAGCGTAGTGAAGTATTATGCCCAGGGTTACTCAGAATCGTGGAAATAATAGTTTCACTCAGCTCAGTCGTGCATGCTTAGTTTCCACAGAGTTACACAGAAAGAGAAGACTGGCGTTTCAATAAAAAGGTTTTATTGAACAGTCTTGTTTCTCGTGTAAGAGATATGTGCTGTTATGATCACAAGACAGTATGCAAGATATATAATGTACAGCGTAAGCAGTAGAAATAAATAATACTGCGCTAGCATTATCTTTTAGCATATATTCACGTACATAAATAACATGAGCTAGGGGGGCGTGGCCAAGATGGCGAGCTGAGCGGACGTGCGGCTCCGAGGCTCCTCGCTCCCGGCCCCATTAACCCAGAGAATTTGCAACCTAGAGTCCCCCTGCTTTACCGGAAGACAGCACCCCAGCCAGTTGAGGAGCGGGGGTGCCCCCGGGGGCATGAAAAGTGAAAGGGGGCAGGCCCCAGCTCCCTAAGCGACTCGTCCCCGGGCAGCTAGCGTGGTGAAAATGGCGCCCACGCCTTGGCCTGCATAGCTGAACCAAGGCGGAGAGACCGTTCCCGATAGCGGGTGAAGACTAGCCCAGCAGGCCCGGACGGGAGAGCGGTTCGGGGGTAATCGGAACCCCGGGAGGCTGAAGCGGCGAGCGGCGAGAGGACGACAGCGGCCCAGCCGCTGAGGACGGTGGCCCCCAGTACGATGCGGGTGATCAAATTGAGGCTGGGGATCTGAGGCCTACTTGAGCGGCCTCCAACAGCAGCCGGCTGCTGACGGAGCTCTTGCAGGTGAGCTGAGCAGCGGGGGGACGCCGCCGCAGCGGAAGGGGATAGAGAAGTCCCCGCCACGGACATTGAAAGATTGGCCGCACCAGGTGGGGGCGCCGGGGGCCGGAGATAGCTGTTGCCCGCGACGTGGCCGCCCGCCGGAGAGGTCACTGAGGCCGGGCCAAACAAACGAGGGGAAGTGACCCCGCTGTGGTGGCGGAGAGGCCCTGTGCGGCGGCGGTGGTTGTTCTCCCCGGAGGCCCGCGGCTGAAGGCCCGGGCCTGGGAGGGTACGCGCCGGAGGCGGGATTCCCCCTCTGGGAGCTCCCGAGAGAGTAAGCTGGCACCTCACTGGAGGCTTCCAGGACGACCCGGAGCGTGTGGGCTCCCGGGGCCCGTGACCCCCTTGATCAAGGCGCCAAATGTGAGTACTGGGGGCAAAGGCGGGGCGATACAAAGTGGCAGGCCCCGAAGAGGAGACAGAGCAGCGGTGTAGAGAGGGGAGATCCCATAGCGGGGAGCCTGCTGGTGGAGGGGTCCGGAGACCGCCACGAAGACAAGAGAGGGGCACAGTCGCTCCCGGGGGGCCAGGGCCGGAAGCAGCGGACGACCTTGGAGAGCATAACCAGACACATCCCTGGGCACGGCGGCGGCGCAAGGCAGAGGGCAGGCCTGGTGGTAGTATAGAAGTGGTGGAGAGGACACTGGCAGCGAATAAGAGGCACAGACGGTAACAGGCACTAGTGGGGCCCTCGGATTCCTTTCCTGGGGTCCGCGACTGGCCTCCCTTACTACCACATAGAATACAGGAGACATGTGGGGCTGAGGCCTGCTCAGGGGATACACAGGCGGCGGCTCCTCGGAGGGCCCGGACCTCAGGAGGGCCAGAATGACGACACAGAGAAAGAAGGGAGAACGCTCGCTTAAGGATATGCTGACGAGGGGCAACAAGGCAATGACACCCCCGAAATCCCAGGACAGCACAGAAGAGGGGGAGGTGCCCATCACGCGGACCTTTCTTGAGTCCCTTTTCAACACCCTCAGAGAGGACTTTCAGACACTAAAGCAAGAGGTCGCGGGGGAGGTCCGGGAGATACGTCGAGATGTGGACGAGCTGGGCGAGAGGGTGGCCGCGGTCGAAGAACATGAAACCTCAAGAGGAGAAGAGATAGAGCAACTCCAACAGGAGGTGCTGCGCCTCCGGGACCAACAACTGGACCTCCAGACCCACACAGAAGATCTCGAAAATAGGTCCCGGCGAAACAACATACGAGTTCGGGGAGTGCCAACTCAGGAGGAGGGAAATGACATCGCTGGGTACCTCCAGGGCTTGTTTCAGGACATCCTGGGTGAGGGTCCAGACTTCGAGATCCGAATCGATCGGGCGCCCCGAGCGGGCCCCCCATGGCGAGCGCCGGCTCCCCCATCAGACATGCTGGCCTTTCTACCAGACTTCCCCCTAAAAGAACGCATCTTGAGGGAGGCCAGGCGCAAACAGTCCATCACATTCAAGGGACACCCGGTAGCACTTTTCCAGGACCTAGCCGCTATAACACTGCAGAGACGAAAGGCATTCAAGGAAGTGACTAACCACTTGAGAGAGAAGGGGGTGGCTTACTCGTGGGGTCATCCCTTTCGACTGATATTTAAATGGAATGGCAAACTACACCAGCTGCGTTCCCTCCGTGATACCTGTGCACTTCTCGGATTGGAACACGAGACCCCAGAAGCGTCACCTACGCGATCGGTGAAACCCTCAGAGCCCGGATGGCAGAAGGTGCGGCGCAGAGGGGTGCCCCCCACCACTCAGAGACCGGACACTATCACCATGACGCAAGAACGACAAGCAGCCCTGGCAGCAGTATCAAAAGATACGGCATCACCTGATCACGTATGAAACTCTGGCTCTGATCCCTCTTCCTGACGGGGCACGGTAGCATTGTCTCCTGACAGGCTGGGGGGGCTGGGGGCAGGGAGCCGAGGCAAGCTGGGCCACACGTACCCCCGAAATCTGTTGGACTCCAATGCCCACCACGACAAACACTGGGCAACGGACAATGGTAAACTTTGGGGAAACACCAGTTGGGGTTAGGGGGGGACAGGAGGGGATCTGGGGAGGAGGGGAGTTGGGAAGGGTTTGGGTTGGGAGTACGGATGGGTTAGGGAGGGGGGTGGGGAGAGGGGAACCGATGTGCTATCACTCAAGGGGCCAGGGTAGAATGCTCAGGCACACCAGACCTACATATGCGAGGCCCTCTGCAGTTCTTCCCCAATGATGACCTCGACGGTGCGAATTCTCACACTGAATGTGAAGGGGCTGAATAACCCCATTAAGAGGAGGGCGGTATTGTCGTATCTAGAAAACTCTGGGGCCTCAATTTGTCTGTTGCAGGAGACTCACCTTCTCCCCAGAGATTGGCACCGAATGAAATCCCGAGCCTTTCCCCAACAATTCTATTCCTCCACGCAGACTAAGACAGCAGGGGTAGCTATACTAATAGCAAGATCCTTTCAGGGGAGGGTGGGGGACAAGGTGGCGGAGGTCCGGGGCCGCTTGCTGGCATATACAATGTAGCTGGGGGGCGACCCCTTGGTGGTGGGGTCTTTATACGCACCTAACATGGGGCAAGAACACTTTCTCCAAACAGCACTGTCAGAGGTGCTGTGCGCCGCAGAGAGGAGATTAGTGGTGGGAGGTGACCTGAACTTGGTAATGGATACAGAGAGGGATAGATCGGGACAGCGATATGGTCAGACTGGAGCCCTGTCAACCTCAGGAAAGGAATGGTTAAAAGAGAGAGGGCTAGTGGATATTTGGAGGGAGGTCCATCCACATGCCACACAACACAATACTCCTTTTACTCACATGCCCATCGCACCTACGCCAGACTGGACCATTTTATAGGGACCACAGACCTGACATCAATGGTTGAGACGGTGACGATCACCCCGGCGGCACTTTCTGACCACGATGCAGTTGAACTGATCCTGTCCATCCCCCCAATGCCCAAAACGCCCAGACGTTGGCGCCTTAGGGAAACCCTGCTTCACAAAGCAGGGCTGACCCAGCAACTCCACAAATGCGTCACTGACTATTTGGAGAGGAACGATCTCCCAGACACCCCCTAACAGCACTGTGGGGTGCACTTCAAGCCACCATATGGGGAGAGCTGATTGCTATCGCCGCCGCTGAAACCAGAGATTGGAAGGTCAAAAGGGAAAGTCTCACGGCTCGGGTGGTAGAGCTAGAAAGACTCCACAGTCGGACCTGTGCCCCCCGGATTTGGCGTCAGTTAAGAGCAGTCAGGGCGCAGTTGGCGGCGTTGGACTTAGATAGGGCCGAATACGTGGCCCTACGGCTCAAACACATCTATTACATGGGTGGTGACAAAATGGGGCAACTATTAGCGAGTAAACTCTGAGCCAGGGTGGAAAAGGCGAGAGTGCAGGCACTGCGGACCAGGGAGGGTGAGACAGTAAACCGGGACGAGGAGATAGCGGAAGTCTTCCGGGACTTCTACGCCAGCCTATACAAGGAGACCCCACAGATGGAAAGTGAGGGAGAAGCTTATCTTCAGGGGGCGAACACGGCAAAACTGGACACAGCAGAGGCGGAAGCGATGGAGGCGCCCATCAGAGTAGACGAGGGGATTAGCGCTATTTCACAATTAAAAATACTCAAATCCCCAGGCCCCGACGGCTTCTCAGCGGGGTTTTATAAAGCTCTATGTCCCCTACTAGCCCCTATATTAACAAGACTTTTTAATTCCTTTCAAGGCCCAGGGTCTATCCCCTCTGACATGCTGGCGGAGGACGTCGTAGTAATTCCCAAACCTGGGAAAGACGGGACTCAATGCAGCGCCTACCGCCCGATCTCCCTCCTTAACCTCGATCTAAAATTATTCACCGGAGTCCTTGCAGCCCGATTAGGCCCCCGTATGCCGGGCATCATCGAACCAGATCAGAGCGGCTTTGTTTCCAATCGACAGAGTAGCGATCACATTAAAAGGATATTGCACTTGATTGACAAAGCTCATCGTACCAAGATGGACGCAGTGCTGCTATCGGTGGACGCCGAAAAAGCGTTTGACCGAGTTAGTTGGAAATTCCTCAGCGATACGTTGGCGCACTTTGGTATAGGGGATCGCTTTCGAGCATGGGTGGCGAGCTGTTATGACAGTCCCACGGCCACGATTCGAGTGAATGGCACGGCATCTCAGGCTTTTAAAATCCAGAGGGGGACGCAACAGGGGTGTCCCCTCTCACCCCTTCTATTTGCGCTATATGTAAAGCCCCTGGCGCAAAAAATAAGGGACAACCCGGATATTACCGGTATTCCATTTGGGGGGGAAAGGCATACGATAAGCCTCTACGCCGATGACATCCTGGTGTCCTTGGAGTCCCCGGAGAGATCAGTCCCAGCCTTCCTACAGGAGCTGGAGGCGTTTAGCCGAGTATCTGGCTTTAAGATTAATGTAGAAAAATCAACAATGCTACCCCTGGGTCGCTGCGAAACAGTGCATGCAACGGGACACTCAACATACGGAGACCTTCAAACCCATGATACGCTCAACTACTTGGGCATAACCTTAGCCCCCTCAGTCAAGCGCACGGTAGAGCTCAACTATACCAGGCTCCTATCTCAAACTCTATCGACCCTAGGACGATGGCAGAAACACTCGATGTCACTCCTAGGCCGGATTGCAGCGATAAAGATGAACATCCTCCCCAATTTACTCTATACTTTCCAAACTATACCGATCTGACCCCCCGCGGGGATCATACAAAAGGTGCAAGGGGCGGTGCAACAATTCATCTGGGCAGGGGCGCGCCCTCGGATGAACAGGGTTTTATTCATAGACCCCCCGATGAGGGCAGGCTGGGCATCCCACACTTCATGGAATACTTCAAAGCGGCCCAACTGCGTTACCTTGTGGAATGGAGCAGGCCGGAATCCGAAAAGCGGTGGCTTTTTCAGGACCGGGCTCTAGCAAAAACATCTTATGGAAGGTCCCTTTTTCAAATGCCCAGACAGGCCACCGAACTTGAAAGGGTCCCCGATCACGAAAACGCTGCTACGAGTGTGGGATGCGGTGGCGGTCAGGAGAGGGCTCACCTCCTTCCCGTCCCCGCTAACACCCCTCTTCGATAACCCGGAGTTCTTGCCAGGGACGGAAGATAAAGCGTTTCCACAGTGGAGAGCTACCGAATGTAGATCGGCTGGGCATTTATTTGACCTAGACGGATTCCTCTCCTATTCGGATGCGAAACGCTCCTATAATATAATAGAGCCTCAACGGTACCAGTATTTCCAACTTAGACACTGGCTCCTCCACCCCGAGGTGCGACCCGGAGTTAGCAGAAAACTCACCACGTACGAGAAATGGCTCTTGACTAAAACCTCGGACAAGAAAATGATCTCTGACTTACACAATATGCTCTGCCCCCATACTCCCTCCACACCCTCGGCTGGACAAAAACGGTGGGCAAGGGAGATAGGGAGAGAACTGACAGAGAAGGAATGGAAGGAAATCTACTATCGAGCCAACCATACGGCCCGTAATACGGCCAGTAGGGAGGCGGCAGTTAAGGTCACCACTTATTGGTACCTGACACCGGCTAGACTACATAAAGGGAACCCAGACCGAAGCCCGACGTGCTGGCGGGGATGTGATGCGGAGGGCACCCTCGCACACCTTCTATCGGACTGTAGCGAACTGACTGACTACTGGCGCACTATACTTGATGATATTGACAGGCACTTCCAGACTGAAATCCCTCGCTTCCCGGCCTATACACTGTTGGGGCTCCCCAATCCACTTACGTATCCCTTCAAATCGATCAGGAGGAGGCAGATGGGTTTAGCGATGGGGGCAGCGGTCCAACATATCCTATCCCTATGGGGGAAGCAAATTAAACCAACACATGTAGGCTGGCTTCACAAACTCTGGTACACGATTGGTATGGGGAAAATTCAGGCCACCATCACAGGCTCCACAGTAAGCCTGGGCATAGTAGCATTTCACATAGCTACGTGAAGTAAACAAGCAGTGAGAGAGGTGATGATTTTAGGATCCTCCCTAACCTAGGGGGAAAACCAAGCAGATGCCTTGAAAACAAAAAACACATCTTTTGAACCATTCAGTGGTGGTCCCATCCTCTTAGGACCACCCCAAGCACAGTTATTGGCAAAAATACAATCCCAACCAAAGGCCCTGCAAAGCATTATGGGACGAGATTAGCAGTGGACAGTGAATATTATAGTATCCAATATCAAAATAATTCTACAAAGAGCTGCAGTTCCACTAGTCGTTACTAGATGTCCCTCACGAGTCAAATGCAAAAGCTTCATGAAAGGTTTTCAATACTTTTGCATTTGACTCGTGAGGGACATCTTGTAACGACTAGTGGAACTGCAGCTTGATGTATTAATAATTTCAATGCTTTTGCATTTGACTCGTGAGGGACACCTAGTAACGACTAGTTGAACTGCAGCTCTTTGTAGAATTATTTTGATATTGGACACTATAATATTCACTGCCCACTGCTATTCTCGTCCCATAATGCTTTGCAGGGCCTTTGGTTGGGATTGTATTTATGCCCATAACTGTGCCTGGGGTGGTCCTAGGAGGAAGGGACCACCATTGAATCGTTCACATGATATGCTTTTTGTGTTCAAGGCATCTACTTGGTCCTCCCCCTAGGTTAGGGGGGACTCCAAAATCATCACCTCTCTCATTGCTTGATATTTTATTGTCAAAGTTCATTTTTGTAAATTCGTTATATGCTTTTTAGCATAGAAAATTGCTTTATCAAAGCATTTGAAGGAGTTTATTATACTGCTTCTACGCTACGTGCAATTTGCATAGTGAAGTATTATGCCCAGGGTTACTCCACAGCCTCCTTTCACACCATTTGGAAACCCCTGCTGTCACTACTATCAACAGAAATGAATGAAATTATGTGCCCAAGATATCTCCGCTTTCTCCGTCTCACGGATACCCCGGCCGAAGCAGAGAACCCCACAGATACTGCACACTAACCACTATACTCAGGGATCCAGATGGATTTGTGTGGAGGCTCACGGGCCAGGGAGGGGGGTGCGGGGGGAGAGGAGGGAAATACAGGTCTGCGATAAGTTACATACTCACGGTCCACGAGTGTGGGTCATGGCTCCCAGACGAGAGGCACTTCAGAAACAACACTTAGCACATTGGTTAGGGGAGGGGTGGGGGGAGGTGGGGAAGTTCTGGTTATGGTTTATTTTGTTTACACTTAGGGTAAAAACCGGGAAGGAGCACACTTTTGCAAATACAACATGGTCTACTACGCGGCCGGCCTCCGGGTTGTGGCACAAACGCTGTGTACGATGGCTACTTTCCCGCTCTGCCGGCCAATGGATGTAGGCAGCCAGCTGTGTGAGCTTACTTTGCCTTCCTTTAATAAATACGATTTAATCATAACATGAGCTAAAAATGCGAGTACTCATACGATGCGTCTCTAAGCTAGTTCTACCCCAATGTACCTAACCTAGTCTAGGTGTAGGGAAAGGTAAGAAGTAGGTGGAGTATTCTCTAGTATGGTATACTGAGAGTATGTTAAGTCTAGTATGCCAAGAGTCCCTCTATGTTCTTGTCAGCTCCATACCTTGAGAATGAGAGAGGTGGGAATCTCTTTCCAGACTCGAACTCTAACACCCCGCGAAGGGAGTCAGAACACTGGAAGCTGGATTCTTCTGCGAGCAGGGATGACAGCGTCTTCTCAGTGCGTCAGGCCGGGATACGGGCTCCTCTGAAGTCGAGGTCTCCTCTAACTTGCTTGGGCAAAGGAAGGTATATTTATACCTGGTAGGTGTCTTGGAATGTTAGCATTGACGTGAAGTCGAACAGAGGAAGACGTCAGGAATGAACCCTTAAGGTATAGCGGTTCATACATAATAGATGAGTTCTTGGAGAAATCAATAATCCTGTGCTAGGGGAACTCCCAAGAGCTTAAGGGTCTGGTTTCTAAGAACTCATTGTGACGTTAGGGTGGACGGAAGTCAGTGACCATGCCTGTATTTGGAGTGCACGGCTAATGCCTAAATAAGGACTGGTAATATATGCCTATATAAGGGCAATGCGAATTGTGCCTATATAAGGACATGTTTCAGGAAAACCTATATACGGACACCTAAAGCGGAATAAACAGGAAGAACACAGAAGATCATCCTCGCTCTACACCTCGCTCCCTAAGAACATCACCTGCAGTGTACTTCAGGGCTCTGCCCTCAGCCCAACGCTCTTCCATGTATACATGACACCCCGAGCTAACATAGTCAGGAGCCACAGATTCAACATCATCTCCTGTGCCGACGACACCCAACACATTCTCTTTCTGGCAAATGACCCAAGAACCATCAAAGACAAGTTCCAAAGATGCATGAAGGATGTGGCTATCTGGACGAAAAGCAACTGTCTTAAACTTAACTCAGACAAGACAGAAGTACTCATCTTTGGGAAAGGCAAAGGCACCCTATGGAACAACGAGTGGTGGCCACCTGAGCTGGGCCCTACCCCTAAACCCACTGAACATGCCCGCAACCTCGGCATCATCCTCGACAGCCAGCTATCTATGAAGAAGCAGGTCAGCGCTGTTTACCCTGCTTGCTTCTTCACCCTCCGAATGCTCAGGAAGGTCTTCAGATGGCTCCCCCCGAC
The DNA here is from genome assembly GCA_963921515.1 of Calotriton arnoldi. Lineage (NCBI taxonomy): Eukaryota > Metazoa > Chordata > Amphibia > Caudata > Salamandridae > Calotriton > Calotriton arnoldi. The sequence goes on from CAWUFW010019070.1 coordinate 176,387, forward strand.
ACCAGGTGATCTATCACACAAGCGCTCATCACCAGCAGACTCGACTAATGCAACTCCCTCTACGTAGGAATCACCACCTAACTCATGAGGAAACTCCAGACCATCCCGAGTACAGCTGCCAGACTCATCCTCGACCTCCCCAGACAGACGAACATCACTGCTCACCTCAGGAAACTCCCACACTTACAAAGCACTACACAATGAAGAACCGGCGTACCTCAACAAATGAGTAAACTTTCACCAACCCACCAGGGAGCTTTGTTCCGGATCCCTCTCCCTAGCAGCCACCCAAAGGCATCCACCAAGCAAACAGAAGAGGCTGCTCCTTCTCCCAGCTGGAGGCTAAGACTTGGAACACCCTTTCCCTGCACCTCAGAGCCTCACCATCGCTCCAGCAGTTCAGGAAGGACCTCCAGACCTGGATGTTCAACCAATAGGTATAGGCAGCATGATGCCTACTTGACCCAGGTCGGTCAGAGTGGGCATTGCGCCACCATAAATCATGGGCTGCACTGACTGGGCCCAACTGCTGCTTCAACAGCCCCATGCATCATGGTTCCACCAGCAATTCAGGTCTCTGTCTGTTGTGGCTGGCGTGGGCAGATGCAAATGTGCTCTTGTCAGCTGACATCTCGGGTCAGATAGGACTTCAACTGTCCTCCAGCCCTGACAGAAGTTCTGCATCCGTCTCACGTATAGACAGACACAGTGACAGTCACTGACTGTCACTGAAAGGCTTGGGTCAGTGCAGGCTTTGACAGGAAATTGAAATTAAAACATCCTGCTGCCCAGCCCAGTCCCGAATAAATTGCAGCAGCCGCCGGTGGAATTAAATGAAACGACCTCCGTGACCTCCTCTACACATGCTGCCCTCCCCTGCTCATGGAGGCGATTGCCGGGGGCTGAGATGATGAGAGCGGGTGCAAAGTGTCTAAAGATGCAGGGCACAGCTCAGAAGACAGCGTACCATGCCATGCACTCTCACCGTGACTTCAATCTACAGCTGCAGATTAGATGCAACGCAGTACTCTACTGTCTGCAGAGAAGAGTGCGAGCATTGTTTCTGTCACTGTGCCAGCCTGCCCTCTCTGGACCGGCAACTGACTCCTGTCTCCAGCACATCACAACACTGTCAGAGCAGCTGTCTGCAGTGAGAGTGACTCCACAGACTGCAGTTACAAGTACCAGCCCAAGGCAGCAGGCATTTTTTACCCAGCACAGTCAGTGACTCCGTTGGTAAGTCAAACATAATGTAGTGTTCAATGCTACTGCTGGAGAGAGATCGAAGTTTTCTCTAGTGCAAGATTTGACTCACCGGTAGCAAAGAGAGTTAACGTGCCTGCTGCAAAGAACATGCATTCTACATAGCACAGAGCTGAATTTTATGTGGACAGCTCAGTGGGTTACTGCTTTTGTCACAGAGGTCCTTTTGTTACCTGCAATTTATAAATACTAATTCTGATCCACTCAGTGATCTAAAAACAGTCATCAAAGACCTCAGCTGCATGTAAAGTGCATAGTATAGGTTAAAATGTTATATGTTTTCACCACTCTTTCATTATCCTAATTTTGCTAAAAGGGGTTAGTTTGGTTCGAAATGCATTCTTATTAGCAAGCCAACCCCAAACACTGTGGTACATTTTCAATCCTGAATTTGTGCTTTTTCAGACCAAACACTCTTAAAATATACTGCCTACTAGTATGGACGACATGTGATTCATACACCTTGTAATACTCACTGTTTTATATGACGTTTCCTGGAATGATTTACTCACATATGATTCATTGTCTCTGTAAATTGTGTCTGTGGTGTAAAGTGACACCCTGCATTGGCATGAGCAGCACTATAAAACAAATTAAATGTTTTTTTGTGAGAGAGGGACTATATAGAGATGAGGGGTACTGTTGGAGAGTACTAGTAAGAGAATCTGTGGAGAAGGAGGTCATTGGGGAGCCTAAAAAGACTGTTGCATCGGGCGCCACCTGTGCTAATGCCGGCCCGGAGAGAGTGCGTCACTGTTGTCTGTCACTGTGCTGTTTGACATTGATAGTTTTGTCCAGTTGGGAAGGTGATGTACTCGGTCTTGACTGTATGTACAAAATATGGACTTTAATAGTACATTGCTTATTCTATAACGCAAGTGAGTGAGTAAGTATTTTTAGTATTTAGGTGCGTTTGTGTTTGCAAATGTGCACAGGACGTTAATAAATGACTGCCTATGAAAGACGTGTTTATTGCTTATCATGGTTACACATTGTTTTACTGTACGAAGAGCTTACGAGGCTCTAGGTTAGTGCCCTTCTATTTCAGGTGCTTTGCAGCAGTGTCATGATCTTCTTAGAGTTGCTCTTTGCTCAAATGGGTGTTATTTCTGATATTTATCTGTTTCCATGGACTTCATTGCTTTATTTTGCTGGAGAGTCACATTATACCTGTACCAGGTATACGTTTAAAGCGACAGGCAGTGAAATATACAACTTTTCACTGTGTCACTCTAGAACTTGACTGTGTCAAAAGGGCTTTTCACATGGGACTCACCCCTCAAGTGAAAAGGGTTTTTAACATGGGGCTCACCCCTCTAGTCAAAAGGGCTTTTAACATGGGGCTCACCTCTGTGTTCTGAAGCATTGCTGGAATTGCATCAGACACTTGCATGCATTTGCACTGCATAGTTCTTGCAAATATGTCCCCAAGTGTCACACACTTGACAGCTGAATGCCGCTCATAAATTCACTGAAACTATGAAAATGTCACACCAAAGCAATCTGAAACCTTGTCAGCTATATATGACCACCGATACGTTAGGGTAAATATTAAAAACTGATGTGTTATCTGAAGGCAGCAAGAGCTGAAAATGTTGAATAATGTGTTTTCCACCCATAATAATACAAAAGGGTGCAAAATGTGTTGGGTATGCAAATAACTGTTCCCATGAGGCACAGGGTCAGAGTGATTTGCATATGGCCATGTCTGAACTGGGGTGGCGGAGTGAGCTAAAGAATTATGATGGATTAAACCCAGATCAGTTGACTGGGGGTGAGTGCTTGCAATGTTCAACACTCCGACCATCATCCCCTTTGGTTTTGCTATGTTTGCCCTAAGTTGGCAGGGTATGCCCAGACGTGGGTCCCTTGCTCACTTTGCCACTGGATTCAAGATAGCCTGGCTGATGACGGCTGTAAGCCAGAAACCGGTCCCAGGATGCTTGTTTCCGGTTCAGGGAAGACATGGCTTTGCAGTTCGTGCTGCACTGTTCCCATGAGGCACAGGGTCAGATTGATTTGCATATGGCCATGTCTGAACTGGGGTGGCAGAGTGAGCTAAAGAATGCTGATGGATTAAACCCAGATCAGTTGACTGGGGGTGAGTGCTTGCAATGTTCAACACTCCGTCTATCATCCCCTTTGGATTTGCTATGTTTGCCCTAAGTTGGCAGGGTATGCCCAGACGTGGGTCCCTTGCTCACTTTGCCACTGGATTCAAACCAGTCCCGGGATGCTTGTTTCCGGTCCAGGGAAGACATGACTTGGCAGTTCGTGCTGGACTGTTCCCATGAGGTACAGGGTCAGACTGATTTGCATATGGCCATGACTGAACTGGGGTGGCGGAGTGAGCTAAAAAAATGATGATGGATTAAACCCAGATCAGTTGACTGGGGGTGAGTGCTTGCAATGTTCAACACTCCGTCCATCATCCCCTTTGGATTTGCTATGCAAATAACTGCAAAGGATCCTGGGTATATAGAAAGGACAGAGGAGCATGAGTATGGCAGCGCCGTTGCCTGCACTGTCTCTCGATGGAATAACCCGGTACACAAGTGCTGTAGTGACTGTAGGAATGTATGCAGGCAACACTTCCAGTACAAAAACTAGGCTTCAATGATTTTCCCACTTTGTGTGCTGTACAGTCCACTGTAATGGGACTTGTTACTAGATGTCCCTGTAGTCTGGAAAGCCAAATGCATTACCAGAAGTTGTTACAAGATGTCCCTGTGGAGTCAGCAACACAACAAGCTTTTATTGACGTATCAGACTAAAATATGAGTATTGCTGAATCTTGATTTACAATTTTTTTCCTATATTCTTGAGGTATAATGTATACAGTCTATAACAAAGAAGGAGGGGAACATAGTTTGCATGGTCTGCGTGCTGCGTAGAGGTGGTTTTTGGCAATATTAAGTCTTCTTGTATGCTCCATTGCTTTTGGGTGTCTTACACTGACACACATGGCAAGTATTTCTGTTACTATTTCTAGGTGTCCATGCTGATTTGACTTTGCTCTGGAATTTGTGTTCACTTCAGATACAGTAAATTATCACCTTTTGCAAAAAAACACGTACTCATAAGATGCAGGTAACAAACTTCACAACAAAAGCACAAGCTACCCCTGTGAATGGAAAATGCCACATTAGTCAAAATATATTTACTCCTGTGTCTTCATCAATGTGCTCCTTTTCCCAATCACCTTTTGGTTCCTGGAGTAACAGAGAAGAAATATTGTTAGGTGTCCTTCTGGGGCAAACCAGGAGAGCTTGGGAACCCCTTCAGATAGCCACATGTCCTGGTCACTGTCTTCGTCCAATCCATCGATAACCGTGTGGTCATGCAGGAGGCCCTAGATGATTTTGCGGCAGGCCAGGGTCAATGTCTCCTTTTTCCCTAATAGCAGGAAATATCTATAAAACAGAAGAGCATCTTTAACACAGCACAGGTGCTTCCAGCAGCCATTGGAGATCTCAGGGTGTGTGCATCCCTGGGAACAAACTATGCATTACGAGCAGTCCACAGTGATTTTTATCACGGCTATCAGGGCCACAAGCTCTGTGCTTAGGAATTATAGTGTTGTAGCCGTGTGGGCTTATAAATCACTTGGGTACTATTTTCAACTGCCCCTTGCCTTGTGTGGGAGTTACCTATATTGCCTCCCTGACATCACAGTGTTGCCCAAATTATTACTCTGATGCACTGAGGTGTGGCCGTTTTAATCTCCCTTCCTCTCAGATGTGGTGGAAATGAGCATTTGAGGGAGCTAGAGGTACCTTGCATTGATAACAGAGAAGATGAAAAAGACCAAAGAAGAGAAAGACGCAGATGCCACAGAGAATTCTAGTACTGAGAGCGATTCTAGTGGCAATCTCTTAGACGCCTTGTCATATGCGCGTCCACCACCTTATGCTGCCCGGACCACAAATCAGGATAGTGCTGCTGATAGCAGTACTGCTGCCACATCCCCAATTGACCCGAATTCAACACAGGCTGAAGGGCCACCTCCAACTCTTCTTGCCACAGTTGCACCTATTGCGACAGCTACTACTGTGGCTGCCCCTGTTGCTCCTGCCCTTGGTGGGTCCATTTCTGGGCCAGTGCCACCAGTCACACCAGCTCTAACTTTGTCTGTTAATGTTGAGCCTGCCCCATGAAATCTTGCCCCAATTCCGTCAGTTCCAGGAGCTGTAGGTAGAATGACTGCGACTCACCACAAAATGTCCAGAGCTTGAGAACAGGAGGGACACTTGGCTTTACGACACAAGTTGCCCAAGGTGGCATGGGATGTTTCGAAAATTGAACTTTACCTCCATGCTTTAAGGAGTCTCCAGAGAGCCGACGGACAGGAGACTCTGATTCATCAATCCAAAATCAATTTAAGATTAGTCCCTTAGATGTGCCAAATTTGAAAGTAGAATTGGAGCAGATTATCAGAGGGTGTTTTGACTTTTCACACCTGAATCTGTACTAACACAAGTTAATATCTGTATATCTGAGTAAGGAGAGCACTAGGGGGCATATTTACAAAGAAGTGACGGAGCGCGGCGTTAGCCTTCTTGGCTTAACGCAGCGCTCCGCCACTTCTGAAACGCAGGGCTGCACCATATTTACAACAATGCAGTGCAGCCTTGTGTTTCCGCCTGAGCTGGCATTAATTTCAGCTGCCTATCGCCAACGCAGACACCCTTGCACCATAGTGCAAGGGTGCCTGCATTGTGGGGAATGATTGTCTATGTGAAGGAAGGTGTCCCTTCCTGCACATAAACAATCTTAAATGGCGATTTGTAACTTGTATGTGTGCTGCTTTGTGCAGCACACATAGAAGTTGCAACTCATCATTTTTATCCACATAGCACTGGACAGCTCCATCCCTTTACTTCAAGCAGGCATAAGGAGTGATGTAGGGCTTTTCACATAGGACTCGCCAATGAGTAATGACACATTGCTGGAGTTACGTCATTTATCCAACACAGTACAGCAATGCGTCATTATTGCTCCACCAGTTTCGTCAGGATTCCTGATGTAGTTGTTAAATCCTTGCGTCATGGAGCTCAGTATTGTAAATAAGGCACATCCATGGTGTCGCAAGGATAGCGCTATGAAAAGTGTTGCATCAATGTTTTTGCCAGCGACGCCACTTTTCATAAATGAGGCCCATACAGTATAGGGAGAAGGGCAAGGTCTTCAGAATCCAAGACCAGGTCAAATGAACAGGCAGCAGCAGTGCAAACATCTCACACAATGAACAAGTTCAGCATGGGCATAAGCAGTGTAAGTTTCCTTTACACTGAACAGGTACAGCACAGACAGGAGCACTGCACACTTCCATGACACAAAAGCAGTAGAAGGGGAAGTTCTTCTCACACAAAAGGCAGAAGAGGGACATCAGCTGTGAAAACAACTCGGACACTAAATAAAAGAACTTATGCTAGCCTCTCTAACACAAAACAGGGACAGCATTGTAAACAGCAATGTACATCTTCTTAACAACAGTGGTACAGCCTGAGCAGAATCTGTACACGTCTCGCCTGCAAAAATATGACAACTATGGCAGCTATGGAACCTCCCACACTAAGGAGCTTATTTACAAGCCCCTTGCACCGCTGGTGCGTCACGTTTAACATGGGAAAATGGTAGATAAGCCCCTAAGCAGGTACTGCACTGGGAGCAAGCAGCAGTGCATGTCTCATTCACAAAAATAGTATAGAATGAGCTGTAGCTAGTCACGCCTTACTTACAAAACGTCAGGTACCAGATGGTCAGTAGAAATGAAATTACCTCAGGAACAGGAGCACTATGGGCGGCAGGTGTAACTGAACTTAAGGGGGCCCGGTGCAAAGTACATGGAGGGGGCCCCCACGCTCTGGACCCAGTCAGCAGCTCTCAGGGCAGGGGTCTGCCACCCGTGCACAGTGCTGGCAGGGGTGCCCTGGAGCTCGGGCCCCCCTACACCAAGTGGGATCCGGGGGACTATTGTTATGCCACTCCGACAGCTATGAGAGAACATGTGTGCACATCAGCTAAGTGGATCCACGTCCATTTAGACAGTTGTGGGGTTTTATCCAAATGACTTTACAAATGGGAACTTTGTAATCACATTCTGAAGGCAGATAGAAAAGTATGAAACCCGCCACGAGTCCTAGAATGCAGAGTAGCTTTCAATAAGCTAGTAAAAATTGAAAGATGTGTTCTTTGACAAGGAGCGAGTGATATAGAGAGTGTGTATGTCAATACAGCTCTGCCGAATGTGTTGCATTTATTCTCCATGGTTAGAAAATGATCCAGTGACACTGAGCAAAGGCTTGGACTACATATAATGCACCTGGATTAAGCTACTTGAAATAATGGTTAGGTGCTCAGTTTTAAACTATAGAATTATTGGGCAATCTTTGACACATGCACGATAGTGTGAGCCCGACATATAACATAAAAGACGTTATTTTTATGTAATTAAGGCCACTGTATTAAAAAGAACAAAAACAATTGTTGGAAAGTGGTTTATTAGTGGTGATAAGTAGGGACCTACCACTAGTAATAAGGCAACAAACACAATAAAAGGTTCAGTCACGGTCTCAATAAATTATTCCCGTGCTCAACCCTTGGTAGCTGGCAACGAGCAGGCGGGTTTAACTTATGGAATTTTTTCCAAAAGTTGTTCCAAAATTCTCCAAACTTCTGGAACCTCTTCCAGAAGGTCTCCTTGAGGGTTCAAAGTGTCCACAACATCAATCTAGGGGTCTAGAATCTCTGATATGGTCCTTGGGATGTTGGGACTACAATTCCCACAATGCACCTGGCCAAATCCTTAAAAGTCCACTGGACACACTCCCGGATAGGGACTTCTTAGTATAGATGATGCAGGTGGGCTCAGTTAACCTGTAGCTTGCAGGGAGTCCACTCCTTAATCCTTCTTGAAGCAAGGCAAAGTCCTTAGGGCTGTAGTCCCAGAATGTGCAGCAGGTGCAGTCCTAAAGAGTGCAGACCTTTGGGGTGCAGATCAAGGTTCCAGCATGGCAGTCCTTCTCCTCCTTGTGGTTTCAGGCAGCAGATCTGAGTTGCTTGGCAACTCTTCCTTATTTATGCTGAGTACCTGGGCGTCAAGCAGGGAGGCACCCCTGACCAATGGGATGCAGGGTGCTACCCAAGTGTATGACCACTTCCTCCAAAGTGTGGTATATTCTTGTCCCATAAAGCGCCATACTTCCAAAAATCTCTCCTGAAGAGTTAGGTGTGGCTAAGTCAACCCAATGGCGTGGCTAAGATTCTGTAGCCCTCCACTTCCAGCCCCTTCACTAATCTAATTACAGGGGCTCATAGGTGGCTGGGGGCGCAGAATGTGGGGGTGAACCTGTGCTGTCCCATAGTGTCATTCTCCCTTTGAAGACCAGTTTGGTGACCCCACCCTTTTCCTGCCCTCTGCGTCTGCAGTTTCAGTTCTCCTCTGACAGGAAATCCTTTGTCTCGAATCACGCCACTTCACACCTCATTAAAACAGCTTGTCTCAGCCTGGCAGAGGCTGGCCAATCAGGATAGGGCAGCTGTAAGGCTGGATTTTGGCTTACAGAAAAGAAAGGTCTATAACTTTTTTTATGTAATAGTTATTAGAAATCTAACAGTGGCAAGTTGTCAAATTTATCTTTACTATCATTTTAAGTCCTTAAATGACATTTCCGGCTCGTTCCTTTCAATATTTATACTTAAATAAAATATTCCAATGTTAGCCTTTGGAGTTTGGAGCTAGTTATCTACCATTGACAGTTTTTCCCTCACCAGGGCATATAAAACATCTTGTATAATGTCCCTGCTTATAGTTATATGGCACCCTACCCCTCGCGCACCTAGTGGTGACTGGGCAACGGATATAATTCCACCACTTAGCAGAGTTAGCTAATGCACCCTCAACCCTTTGATAAAATACCTTTACATGCTGAAAAAGCATATAACCAATACACAGAAGTGAACTCTGCAATATCCCAGGCAATGAGAGAGGTGATGATTTTGGGGTCACCCCTAACCTAGGGGGAGGGCAAACAGATGCCTTGAACACAAAGAGCATATCATGCTGAACGATTTGGTGGTGGTCCCATCCTTGGATACTATAATATTCACTGCACTCTAGAATATCGTCCCATAATGCTTTGTAGGGCCTTTGGTTGAGATTGTGTTTTTGCCCATAACTGTGCTTGGGGTGGTCCTAGGAGCATTGGACCACCACCGAATCCTTCAGCATGATGTGCTCTTTGTGTTCAAGGCATCTGCTTGGTTCTCCCCCTAGGTTAGGGAGGACCCCAAAATCATCACGTCTCTCACTGCGTATTTTCACTTTCACTTTCACTGTTGTAAGTTGATTATATGCATTTTAGCATGTAAAGATAGAGTTAATTATTGTTCAACTAAATGTACTGTTTCTTATGTTTTCATTTGCACTTTTGAGAGATAACTATTTGTGTTTTAACATGTAAAGATAGTTATTTGAAGTTTAACTAAAGATATGTGAGATTTCTGTGTTATTAATCCAGCATTACATTGAAAACCCAAGATTTCTGTTTTATTAATATGCATAACACGTAATCCTTTGATAAAACAACTTTACTTTTACATGCTAAAAAGCATATAACCAATTCACAAAAGTGAACTTAGAAAAATATCAGACAATGAGAGAGGTGATGATTTTGGGGTCCCCCCTAACCTAGGGGGAGGACCAAGCAGATGCCTTGAGCACAAAGAGCATAACATGCTCAACGATTGGGGTGGTCCCATCCTCCTAGGACCACCCCAAGCAAAGTTATGGGCAAAAATACAATGCCAACCAAAGGCCCAGCAAAGCATTATTAGGTGAGATTCTAGAGTGCAGTGAATATTATAGTATTAGCTCTCAGCTGAGCCTGATAGCCTGCCCCTTGAGGAATGTTTTGATATTGGATACTATAATATTCACTGTACTCTAGAATATCATCCCATAATGCTTTGCAGGGCCTTTGGTTGGGATTGTGGGGCATATTATCAAGGGCTTTATCGCCGATTTAGCGGCACTTTTTGCCGCTAAATCGGCGATATTTTTAACGCCCTATTAGCAAGCTGTCGCTAACAGGCGTTAGCGACAGCTTTCAGGCGTTAGAGGCCGGGAATTACATCGCCTTGCATGTCAGCGATATTTATCGCTAATGACATGCAAGGTAGGCGTTCCCCACTAAAAGCGACTGTAAACAGTCGCTAACACCACTAACCCCTATTATCAAGGCAGGCGAAGCGATAAAATAAATCGCGCTAAGCGCGTTTATCGCTAGATTTTAACACCTGCTATTGACTATGACTTACCTGTTTAAGGTATAGGAGGTGGATTCTAATGCTGAATCCACCTTAGCGTCAATGCGAGAATATCGCTGGTTTTCCAGCGATATTCTCGCATTATGCCGCTATCGCTGGAATAATCATCGCCATAGCGCTAATTGTTGCTAATACAGCGTTAGCGTGGCGATATATTCCAGCCATAGCTGGCGATAAAATATTTCGCGCTAAGCGCGCTCTGCGATATTTATCGCATTTTGTTGCTAATATGGCCCTGTATTTTTGCCCATAACTGTGCTTGGGGTGGTCCTAGGAGGATTGGACCACCACCGAATCGTTCAGCATGATGTGCTCTTTGTGTTCAAGGCATCTGCTTGGTTCTCTCCCTAGGTTAGAGAGGACATCAAAATCATCACGTCTCTCACTGCGTGCTATATTTTCATTTTTGTGAGATGACTATATGCATTTTTGCATGTAAAGATAGGGTTACTTTACTTGTTGTTTTGTCAAGGCTATGTGAGGTTTCTGTTTTATTAATGGGGCTGAAGAGTTACTTGTGCCAAGTTCGTTCTTCACCACCACCGGTAGTGGTGGGTAGTGGTGACGTATATGTAAAAATAAGGTAGATTACAACTTTTGAAGTACCTTTAATTTCTAAGTCAAAGTTGCATATAATTGTAATTATACCTAACCACCACATACCTTGAGCACTGGCCCTGGGCCTGATAAGCAGAGCCCAGAGTACAATCAGAGTCAGTTACAACCAGTAGCAATCAAAAAATGGGGGTCATCAGGGCCAAAAGGATGACTTTCTCACAACAATGTACTGTTGTCAGCACTTACCTGGCCAGTTCTGTGCGCCTCTCGCTTCCTGCTTTGTAATAATCTCAGGGGGGTGGGGGGCGGGGTCTTCCACTCTCCAATGAGGGTTTCTGCCACACACACAGGCTCTGCCTGAAAGAGAAACTATCAGGTTGTGATTTTGTTTGTCCTCAGGCAGAATTCTGGCAACGCCAGCATAGTGCACAGGGAAGCACAGTTTTGAAATGCAGTAAACACACATTTACAAGCAGACTTGCTGCGGGGCCCCACCAGATTTGGACGTCGAGGGCCTCCCGCTCTGCTGGGGTCTGTGGGAGTCTCGGTTACACCCCTGCTAGGTTAATGCAGGAATACACACACGCCATAGATGCTAAAGATTGCTTTAGCTGTTCACATTTACCTGCTTCGGCTGCTGAGGATGTAACTTACCACCAAAGTCCACTTTCATATGGAATCACCTGTAGTATATTGCTTAGCTTATAGACAGAAAGACTTGAGTGTTATTTATCTAATTATAATCTTATTCTTTCAGAAGTTTCCCCTAATAAGAAATGTAACCCTTATCCATGAGCCGTAGATATGGAGACAGTTAGGTACTTCTTTACCAGGCAGCATCCATGGAACCTGACACATTCCCAGATTTACAATGTTTTGTAAAGCTGGGAATGAGTCAGAATCCTACACCTCCCCAGTGAAAGCATAGGAGTGGTGCAATGAGGAGAAATGCTTTTATTTCTCCTCATTGTTTCCTGATGCCATCAATTATTGTTTTTTTGCAGGAAGGAACAATCATCCCCGTATTGCAGGCACCCTTGCAATATGATACAATGATGTCTGCGTTGGCGCATGGCTACTATTTGTGCGTTGACGCAGGGGAGAAGGACAGGAATGCGCCGTATCTTGTAGATACTGCACATTCCTGTCCTTTAATTTTGATGCACGGCAGCACAGCAGGAAGGCTTGCTACGCTGCAGTGCGTCAAAATATTGTAAATGAGGCCCTTAAATCGTAGCTATTTGGTCTATGGTCTTGCAAGATAAACTAGCTTTAAATATATTGTTAGCAAAGAAATGAGGAGTCTGTAAGATGCTGAAAGTGCAGCAATGCTGAATGTGCAGCACTGCTGTACTTACATCCCCAATAAGAGCTAATAGAGGAATTTGCGAAGAACATTTCTACGTTTAAGCCTGAATTAGAAGATTTAAAAACAGAGTGTTCTTGAAACCTTAGGTAATGGAATTTCTGCCATTGGACATGTCTTGAAAGTATTGGTAGTGGATTTGTAGGGACTGTATTAAGGCCTATTACTGGCATTTGCTTAGTTTGCATATTTGTTTTGTATATGGGATTTGGATGTTTGAAAGTAAGAAAGATAGCAGGGGAAAGGAGAATACATAGAAAGGAAGAAATAGAAATGGAGGAATGAAAGTATAAGGCTCACAAAGAGACAAAGGAGTTGCAGAACTCAAAACATAAAGTGTTGGGCTAAGCAGAGTAATGAGGTGTCATTGAAGGTTCATTTGTGTGTGGTGTGGGGGAAATCAGAGGAGCATAAATTTATATTGTCAGAACTAACACATACAATGTGTGTGCATAATAAATTCATAAATTGGAATAGGTGACCGCACTTAGCCATTGCAAGCAGTATCCAAGTTCACATGCTGTACAACTAAAGTTAGGTATGCTTTTACTGCCATTTTGAATGTCGTAGTTTACACTATTAGAGCTGAAAGGCCTGCACATTTCATTCCGCTTGTTTTGTACATTCTGTGTTTTGCATGCAGATGCTGTTTTCCAGATGCCTTTGTTAGCTAGAGAATAGTATATTGTTATGTATTAGATGACTGATAGTTAGATTCTCATCGAAAAGAAGATGTGCCAGGATGGGAGTGTGACTCGTGGGAAGAGATGACTGTATTAGACAGTCTGTCCGAAGTAACATCTCAAGGAAGTTGCAATGTATGGACCATTGTGTTGTCCTGAGAAAGACGGGAGTTCACCTGCTCCCAGGACTTCAGGTGTGCTAAAACTCGAATTTAGCAAAAATGTATCGAGATGTTATGCGCTCCTTAGACTAGAGAGTAGATGCTTGCTGACTTCGAGCTGAGAAGAACTTTCTTGCCTCTGCTAATCTCCACTGCCCAATTGCGAAAGCTTCCTGTCTAAGCATTCTTATTCTCTCATCAGCGATCTTTACTTGGGTTCTGAAACTGACACCTTGCCTTATTTGTCTAACCGATTGCACAATTGCTTTATTTAGACTAGGGGATTTTCCTTCATGGAACACACTTTTGGGATATCCTGTATGCTTTATGTTGTTATTGATCCTGTCTTATTTTTCATTATGCTAAAATATCAGCTTCTAGTCCATTTAACATTGTAATGATGATGCTTAAATTCTGACTACTTAATGAATTAACAACACTAATTTTATTAAATGTTGTTAATAAATCTTTTACATTCATTACAATTCTCCTGGTCGCTTCCTGTGGAGACCCATTGGACTTCATTGTGTATGGAAATGTATTCAAATGATTGCTTCTATATTTCTCCCCACGCCAACAAACAAAGGTCCATACGACCAGTGACGGGGTTTGTATGACAATTCCACCCGGTGTTTGAGATTCAAGAACCCCCGCTCCATCACTGCTGAGTCAATAGGGGCATCTTGCAACTGGTTATAGTATTGCACCCGTTGCTGCTGCCTCCAACATGAGCAATATAGCATGCATCACATAGGATTATAACATGCATCACATACATGTAAAATATATACTGAAATACATAACAATAATAAAAACTATGGGGCATATTAGCAAGGGCGGTATCACCGCTTTAGCGACACTTTTTGCCGCTAAAGCGGCGATATTTCTATCGCCCTATAAGCAAGCTGTCGCTAACAGCTGTTAGCGACAGCTTTATGGCGAAAGCAACCGTTTTGGTGCCGCTTTGCATGTCAGCGATAAATATCGCTAATGACATGCAAAGTAGGCGTTCCTGACTAACACGTCATGGAAACACTCGCAGACACAACTTCGCCCTATTATCAACTCGGCCCCAGAACCGCGAAGCGATAAAAAAAGTCGCGCTAACCGCGATTAGCGCTGGAATTTAACACCTGCTAAAAACTTGACTTAACCATCTTGCCAATGGGAGGTGGATTGTAAGGTTAAGTCCTCACCTGCCTATTAGCAAGCTTTTCATTCGCGCAGTGAATTTATCGCTGGATTTCTCGCGCTATTGCTGGGTTTCGCCGCTATCGCTGGATTTTTTATCGCCTTGGAGATAAGCGTTGATAATAACGCGTTTTCTCCGTGATGAAATCCAGCGATAGCCGGCAATAAAAAAAACAACGCTAAGCGCGCCTTGCGATAATTATCGCAAATCCTTGGTAATATGCCCCCAAATTTTTAACAACAATATTTTTGCAAACGATATTAAACAGTTAGATATTTTTAAAATCAATATTACTTACCTTATCGATATTCTTGCTGTCGACATTTCTGACCCACGATATTTATAACTCGATATTTGTGCAACTCGATATTTATGACTCGATATTCTGTCTTTGCACCCACACATACACCTACCATTCACAAGCACATACACACACACCTGCACACACCCCCATTCACAGCACGTACTCTGAAATGCACATACATTCATATATACACACATGCAAATGCACCATGTATGTATTTTGACTAATATGACCTTTCCCCTTCACTGGTAAAAGGTCAAAGAGATAGGTTCAAGTAAGTGTTTTTTGTGAGCGGTGACATAAATTCCAGACAATAAAATTCTGCACGGACATCTAGAAATACCTGCAGAATACTTAGCTGTGTGCGATAGTATATGACATCCAAATGCTTAGTTGGTATTTACAAACCAAAGCAAGTCACGATTTGTGTTGGCTTGTGACCAAAAGTATGACAACATAGCCAATGCTCTGCTTGCGCTATTTTGCATCAAAAGGGCATTCCTGTGTATCCACCCATAGATTTTCACGCAAATACACATCTACAAACACTTATAGACATGGATTTGCACCAAAATCCTGCGCCTCCCTGAGGCTGCCATAACAAGGGGAAATGTTTTAATTTCTCCACTCGTTTGCCTCTTTGCGTTGCTGCATTCTGCAGCACAAATGCAAAGAGGAAATTGCCTTACATTATAGTTTTTGTGCACAAACACTATACTGACCACATCGCAGGCACCCCTGCCCTATGGCATAAGTGTGCCTGCCTTGGCACATGGCTGCAGAAAATGCGCTAGCACAAGCAGAGAGCAGACCTGAACCACTTCTTTGGAGATATGGTGCAGTTTTGCTCTCTCTCGTTGATGCAAAGCAGCGCAGCAATGTTTCTCGCTGCCCTGCGTTGCGTCAACCCTTTATGTTGAATATATGTACCGCTACATCTTTAGGGCCTCATTTATGAAAAGTGACGCATCGCTGGGCAAAAACAGCAATGCTTCACTTTTCATAGCGCTGTCCTTACGACACCATGGATGAGCCATATTTACAACACGGTGCAAGGATTTACAGATACGTCAGGAATTCTGATGTATCTGGTGGTTCAAAAATGAGGCTTTCATTTCAAAAGACCTGCATCAATCCTTACGCCTACTTGAAGCAGGCGTAAGGATTTTGACGCAGTCAAGTTGTAGAAGTGGCGCAGTGAATCTCATAAATTTCACTGCGCCACTTCTCCGAGGCTTTTTTACGGGGGAACATCCACCCTGCATATAATTTAGCGCAGGCCTTTACAAATGAACTCATCTGCCGAGATGTGTCACTTTGTACATAGGGGCTTATTTACAAGCCCCTCGCGCCACTGTTGCATCACTTTTAAAACGGGAAAAAGTGACAAACCGGCGGCGCAAGGGGCTTGTAAATTAAGGCGCATTGATTACACCTCTGCAGCGTCACAAAAAAGTGGCACAATGACGGCGCAAAGGGCTTGTAAATAAGCCCCTTACTCTATACTGTATAAAATTAAACTCAAGAAATTACTAAGGACATTTTGTAAAGCAAGGTTTTAACAATACTTATATTTTAAACCAGCCAATAATGTCTGTTCCTAACTCTACCAGAAAAAGGGCTTATGTGACAGACCAGTTGGCTTGTTTAATACACCCCTTAGTAACCACCTACAGTTATGCATTTTAATCTGCTGACTCTACTGGACCTTGTGCGGCTGACTCTCTAGGGACATCTAGTTACAACCTGAGGTACTGCACCTTGTGCTGCTGACTCTCTACGATCATCTAGTAACAACATATGGTTCTGCACATGATACTCCGGACAACAGGAGCATTTAATAACCACGCTGATGACTGTGGACTACACTGAACACAAGTTATGTTATTAAAGCATAGTTTTTGAAGTGTTGCCTGCAAACATCCTGACAGCCACTCCTGTACTTGTGTACCGGGCTATTCTGCAGAAAGACGTGTAGGCAAAGGCCCATGAATACCCATAAGCCTCAGTGGAATAACTAGATACCCATAATCCTTTGCAGATATTTGCATACGAACTTATATCTTAAAATCAGAAGCACTATTTTACTATTCAATGAGAGTGTACAGCAAAACGTTCAACTCGTGATTATTTTTTTTATACATTTTTAAGGAATATAACATTCAATAATAACTGCCCTAACACTCGAATAGACTTAGTTTAGTTGTGTTGGTTTTCTGTTAACTATTCTGTTGATTACTTTTCTTACGACTTGTACTAGATCTGAAGTCACTTGCACTTTGTGCAGCAGTGATGACAGATCTGTACAATCCTGTAAACTAATTTTTGGAGGGTCTTCTTTAGCTGCGAAGATCCAATTATTTAGTAGTAAAAGAGCTTTGAAAAAATAATCCTTTCGTCTATGCATTTAAATGAAAACATGAATCGTTAAAAATATGGTAGTCTTAAGATTCATTTGCACGACGCTTATGACGTCAGTGAAGAAATATGCTAAACATTGTATCAGTTTTCTGAAACAGTGATGAAAAAGCGTCATTACCCGTTTAGTTTAATTTAATAATTTGATATAATTGGAGAACCTTGGTTAATTAGAGGTCAAAAACCATAGTTATAAAAAGAAACAAATTGAAAAATGAATGATACCTTTTTCTAAATAAAAAAAAAAAAACCTTTTTGGGCATCAAGTGCAGTCTGGGGAAATGGATGTAGTTTCTGCAAATGTTTGGCATAGATGAGTGTATAACAAAGGAGCTGTGATAGCCAATAGGCAGCGGGTGGATGAGTTATCTTCACACAGTAGAGCAGAGAGACACTACTAGGCAGCAGTGAGTGAGTTATCTTTACACTGTAGCGCTGAGAGACACTACTAGGCAACAGTGAGTAAAGAATAAATCACTCTTACACATTAGCCCCCAGAAGCACTGATGGGCAGCAGTGAGTTAACAATAACTCAGAGGCACTGAATATGTGTCAGCGAGTGAATAGTACGTTTCATACCGCAGCACTGAGAACAAGGGTTCCCCCAGGGTCAAGGATGCACTCTCGTTACACCCTCATCGGCACTAGGGCGGCCGGGTGCAGAGTGCTGAGGCCCAATGTTATCCAATGGGGATAGGGGGCCTCCGATGGTGGCTGCTGGCTAGCAGGCCACTGGGTTGTGGGAGCAAAGCTCCTGGACTTTAGCTCACGGCAAATGGGGAAACAGATTAGCACCAAACGTGCACCCTCAGCAGCACTAGGGCGGCCGGGTGGAGGGTTCTGTTTCGACGTTGGAGGCCCTGTTTTCAATGGAGAAGCTCCGGTTTGCAAAAGCGCTGCAGGCAGGGAGATGAAGGTCTTCTGGGTGCGACCACCACTTCGAGAGGTAAGTTGGGAAGTTAGGGGTTGGTTAGGCACCGTCGGTTTGGGCACACAAGGCCGTGGGGCGTCGGGTGCAGGGGTGCCTTTTGGGGTCAGATCTTCTTACCAGCTCCTGGTCGCAGTTAGGTGGGCCTTCTGGATTTAGACTGCAGGCGTCGGCTGGAGGCTTGAGGCAGGTCAGGGTTCGCTGGATCTCGGGTCAGGATCGCCGGGGTGACCTCCTCGTGGTGTTTGCCCACTCGAGCTCGGGCCTTGGACGGCGGGTGCAGAGTGGGGCGAATTCCCGGTGTCCGGCCGGAGCCAGAGGTTGCAGTTGAACAAATCCGGTGTTCACGGGAGAAGCAGTCTTTGGAAGTGAAAGCAGGCAGGTCCTCCGGGGTTTTTGAGGTTGCTGGCTGCAGGACACACCGGGATTTCGCAGGAGCAGGTTCGAGGGGGAAACAGGCCGGTAGGGCTGGGGCCAAGTCAGTGGGCGTCTTCCTCTTGTTAGCTGCTGCACGGCTGTTCGGTCCTTCTTCTTCTTTTCTTCTTGTTTCTTGTCTTGATCTGAGGAAGCAAGGTTCAGGGGTGCCCCTAAATACTAGATTTAGGGGCTTTACAGGTAGGTAAAAGGCAGGGACCAATGGGTCCCTTCCTTGGGGTGGGTACACCCTCTAATATGCCACCCTCCAGTGGGAGGGGGGCATGTGCCTCTCCCTGGTTGGCTGAGTCCCCCCATCTTCAAGATGGCGTGGACTGAGAGTTGTGCTTCACCTCGCCTCCCCACCTGAGGGGTGGAGTTGGCAGAGGTGGGCACACTTCTCTTCCTCCCTTGTTTTTCCCACCGGTTCTCCCGCCCAAAGTGGGGGGTCAGAACCAGTGGGGATCAGCTGCTGAAAGCAGCAATTGGCCTGAAGAAGCTCACAAAGGCGGCAAGCCTTTAAAGCTTCCCCTTCGTGAACCCTGCCATCATGGGGGAGGAGGCTTGGCACCTCGTTCCAGGATGTGCATTGTTTTAGGCCCCAGAGAGCAGCAGGCTCTCGACCCAGGGGTCCAGAAACATGTCTGGTGGTGGCAGCTGAAAGCAGCCACTCAGCCTGGACACTAGTGGTAGGTTAGTTTTATCGGGGCTTCTCTAAGATGCCCTCTGTGTGCATTTTTTATTAAATCCCACACTGGCATCAGTGTGGGTTTAATGTGCTGAGAAGTTTGATACCAAACTTCTCAGTTTTCAGTGTAGCCATTATGGTGCTGTGGAGTTCGTGATGACAAACTCCCAGCACCATATACTCTTAATGGCAGCACTGCACTTACAATGTCTAAGAATGGACTTAGACACTGTAGGGGTAAAGGGCTCATGCACCTGTACCCTCATCACTGGTATAGTGCACCCAGCTAGAGGGGTGACTGACGTATGCCAGGGCAGTGGGTTGTAGGCATGGCACACAGAGATGTGTAAAGAACATGAAAGGGTTGTAATGTGTGCCATGTCGACTCTTCACTTTGTTCTGCACCAAAACATGCAGCCTGCAGTGCAAAGGCAGTGTGTGAGTGTAGTGGTACAGTACCTCTAAGGGTGGCACAATAAGTGCTGCAGCCCTTGGAGGCCTTCTCTGGTCACAGTGCCCTGGGTACCTGTGGTACCATTTACCAGGGACGGACCTGTGGCCAGAGATGCCAATTGGGTTTAGGCTTCAATGCAGTTTTAGGGAAAGAACATAGGCCCTGGGTACCTGATTAGCAGAAGCCCAGGGCACACTCAGTCAAAGTACATCAGCAATTCAGCAAAAAGTGGGGGCAACCATGCAGAAAGAGGGCACTTTCTCACAATTTGCGATTGCTTAATGCAAAGTCGCATTCTGAGAATGCTTCTTTCATTGCATTTAGGGAATCGCAAATTGTGATTCCCTAATTTCATTCGCAAAATAGGTAATCACAAAAATTGCGATTACCTATTTTGCGATTGCCTTTGGGGTTGATGTATCCCAAAAGGCTATTTACCGGTCACAAAGGGGCCGATTCTGTGAATCGGCCCGTTTGCGACCGGTAAATAGCTTGATGCATGTGCCCCTATAACCTGTATGAGATTACCTTTTGGAGGCAACAGCAAGGGTGCAGTACTATAATCTGTATTAGATGACCCTGTGGAGGGTACAGCAAGGGTGGATTACTATAACCTGTATGAGTTGACCCTTTGGAGGCAACAGCAAGGGTGCAGTACTTCAGTATCAGATGAGCCCACGGAGGCAGCAGCAATGGTGTCATGCTATAACGTGTACGAGATGACACTGTGGAGGCAACAGCAAGGGAACATTAACATAATTTGTATTAAGTGATTCTGTGAAGGCAGCAGCAGGGTGTAGTGAAATAATCTGCATTAGATGACCCTGTGAAGGCAGCAGCAGCAATGGTACTGTCCAATAGTCTGTATCAGATGACCCTGGGTGCCAGTGGAGGTTGCAGGAACGGTGTGGAATGTTTACTGGTTATGAGATTAACCTGTTGGGTCTGCGACAGTGATCCACGACTGTGCCGTGTATGAGATAATTGAGATTGCCCTGTGGAGGCAGCAGCAAGGGTACAGTGATATATCCTGTACGATACGACAACATGAGTGTCTTTTATTAATTAGAAAGTAATGCAGAATTCAGATCAGCTTAAGTTAGCATGAGTAGGCCGCAGCCATCTTGCATTTGTGTGAGGGGCATATAAAAGCAGTTGAGTTGCTACCTGGAACACTAGTGAAAATAATTTGCCAATCTACTAGTCTTATGGAGTAGGTATTAAATATATTTTTGTGTATTTACTCATTAGTTGAACTGTCCATTGTATTTTTGTGTTACATTAAGATTCATAAAATTTTCTTCATTCGCTATGCATTCCTCAATTCATTAATATGCAGTAGAAAGTAGGTGTCTCCAAAAGTATCTTATATATTACAATATTGATTGGCGAACTAGAATGACACAGTATTAGTCCGACCCTACTAAGTCACATCTCATTGCCAGATATTTGTGTAGCTTCTATTTCTAAAACCCCACAAAAGATGCTGTTTTTGGGCGACGTGCCAGGTCTTTTTGATCCGGTCATTTTATAACGTTCTCCATTTGTTTGCACATTGGAGGAGAGATCATCTCAGAATACTGGGATGCAGAGGAATAACCAGCCATTTCTTCTACCGATTTAGCTATTTTTATTGTGTATAACTTGGTGATGTAATCTATCCATGCCTCAGGTGGGATAGAGACAACCCAAGAGTTCTTTGTCCAACAGTTTAGAGCAACTATTCTCCAAAACTGCGTTGTGTTTTTTCTTAAAGTGGCTTGATGTAATTTGTGCTAAATGTGATCATATTCCTATCACTTTTGAGCGATTTAGTGTATTTTCCATTTTTACTAAGATCCTCCTGAATTTCTTTTTCCAAGTTATAGATTATTTCAGGATTTTTTTGCGCTTGAGCTTGTTTATCTCAAATGATAATTTTGCATTTTTTGTGTGTCTTTGTTTACCTATCCATTGCCTTTGTTACTTTCGAGCTACAGTTCTCATACTCTGTTATGAGATCATCCTCAGCAAACTATCAGGTCCAAACTTGCTATAGCCATCTTATTGAAATGTTAGTACGGCTGGTATACCACCATGAGCCCGGACCACATGTTGTGGATATGTCTTTGCCAGTTCTAAGGAGATTGGTATCTTGTTGATGGAAATAAAGTGACCCCTCTTAGTCAAATGATCGACGACCACAAGTATTGTAGTATGTCCATGACTTGGGGGCGTCTCCACTATGAAGTACATGGAAACAGAAATGTCTCTTCATAGCCTGGATGGTTTTGTGGATACCCAAATGCCCTCCTGAGGTGGAATCATGTATCCAGGTTAAACCCTGTTGCTGTAAAGGTTCCACTGGGATGTACAATGATTGGTCATGGTATAAGAGGTCATCTTTTAGTGTACGATGTTCCGTATCCAGGCTTGTTGATACAGACCAGCTATCTGTATCTTTAAGTTCCCCAGAAAGTCAACAGAGGTTACCAAGGCAATGCCAATCTCAGGGAAGGTTGCTTTCTGGAGGATTCTTGGCGGTTCGATGAATGGGACAAGGCTGGACTCGGAAAGAAAATCTGGTCTAGAGAGGGCATCGGCCTTGCCATTTTGTGGGCCTGGTCGGAACTTGATTATGAAGTCGTAATCAGAGAAGAAGAGAGACCAGCTTAGATGTCGGGCGTTAGGTCTCATGCAGTTTTTAAGAATAGCAAATTACAGTGGTCGCTATATATTTCAATTGTTTTGGGCACCTAACAAATAATGCCTTCATTCCTCGCAGACACTTTTTTTAGCCAGTAGCTCTTTGTCTGCAATATTATTTATAGTTCATCTCACAAGGAGTTAATTTCTTTGAGTAGTATGCCACAGAATGCAATTGTCCAGTTTAAGATAAAATAAGTATCTCTGTCTTTATATGCTAAAATGCATATAGTCATTTCACAAAAGTGAAAACAATAAATTAACAAGCAGTGAGAGAGGTGATGATTTTGGGATCCTCCCTAACCTAGGGAGAGAACCAAGCAGATGCCTTGAAAACAAAAAGCACATGTTTTGAACGATTCGGTGGTGGTCCCATCCTCTTAGGACCACCCCAAGCACAGTTATTGGCAAAAATACAATCCCAACCAAAGGCCCTGCAAAGCATTATGAGACGAGATTAGCAGCATTGGGCAGTGAATATTATAGTATCCAATATCAATATAA